>SJYX01013015.1:228326-246834 GCA_006410675.1 Oreotragus oreotragus | reverse complement strand
CATTGCCAACAGAGAAGAAGGGGGGGGGTGGGGAGGGGGGAGTAAGCACTATCTCTGGATAAAATATGGCAGCAGGAGGCAGTTGAAAAACAACTAGTTAAGCAGTATAATCATGGAGGCCTGAAGGCAAAGATGAAATTATTAAATTGTTGAAAGGGAAGAACTCTATACAGAATTCTATATGTACAACCAAAATATCCTTCAGGAATGAATGCAAAATAAAAAGATTTTATTCACCAAGTATTTACCCAGTCCTAAGTGTTTACCCAAGTGAAAGGAAAATCTACATTCACCCAGAAACCTATATGTGAACACTTTGAACAGTTATATTCATAATAGCCCCAAGCTGGAAACCAAATGTTCCTCAATTGGGGAATGGATACACCAAGTGTGGTACCCGATAGAAATACCACTCAGCAATAAAAGGAGACAAATTACTGATACAGGCAACAATATGGCTGGATCTCAGATGCATTATGCTGAATGAGAGAAGCCAGATCCAAAAGGATATACTAAATGATTCTATTTGTATGGCATCTGGAAAAGGTAAATCTAAAGGGATGGAGTGACTGCCAGCAGTTAAAAGTGAAGGAAGGCCCTACAAAAGCATACCTACAGGGAACGTTTTCCCCAATTATTGTGTATCTTGAATGTGGTGGTAGTTACACGCTTCTATGCATTTGTTAGAATTCATAAAACTAGAATCATAAAGTGAGTTTTACCGTAAGTTTTACGTATTAAAAGAACAAACTGAAAGAGAGAGAACTTGAAATCTTGATGCATTTTTCCTAAGGAAACTTTTGACAATTCAACCTACAAAAGCATACCTACAGGGAACGTTTTCCCCAATTATTGTGTATCTTGAATGTGGTGGTAGTTACACGCTTCTATGCATTTGTTAGAATTCATAAAACTAGAATCATAAAGTGAGTTTTACCGTAAGTTTTACGTATTAAAAGAACAAACTGAAAGAGAGAGAACTTGAAATCTTGATGCATTTTTCCTAAGGAAACTTTTGACAATTCAATTATCTAACTGCATGTACATACATATTCATAAGCAGAAAACTGAATCCCTACTATAAGGACAAACAGTCAAGCTTTAATTAAAAACTTTGTTATAAATAACTAAAATCTATTTGGTCTTCAGATGTTTTGGGGAAAGTCCAGAAACCTTCAGAATAGAATAGTGCCACCGATGTCATCAATGTATGATTTTGACATAAATTTTAAAATTCTTGCTAATTATATAAACCTTTCCAATTCTATACACAAATATGGCTATATGGTGACAATATTTATTTATGACCTGGTGTTTAAAAGAAACAGAAACTACAGTTGTTTGGGGGGTGGGATGGGAAGGAGGCTCAAGAAAGAGGGGATATATGAATACATATAGCTGATTCACCACAAACTAACACAACATTTGTAAAGCAACTATACTTCAATAATAAAAATAAAAAATAGATACTCATAACTGTTGCCTTACACATATTCACAATTATTATTCTATTACTATTATTATTACTACTAGTGCTGCTACTCCTACTACTACTGTTAAGAGAAAAAAATCAAAATCATGCAGTTCAACTATGGGCTCAGTCTTGTTTTTTAACAGTGACCTAGGAAGTTTTTCTAATGCCTGCCATACTGATTAATATTTTTCGGGGACTCGTGAAATAAAAATGTTAAAGAGTAAACTTTAACCTACCCTGTCAAAGAGTGCAAAAAGTTGTCTCAAGACATCTGAAACAGGCAACTTCAAATACTCTGCAAATTCTTCAATTCCAATTCTTCCTCCTTTTGAGGAACTTGCAATAGCGGCATACTCATCCAAATGCTTTCGAATCCCATCCCAGTCCAATCTAAACAAAGAGTTATGAAGACACATTATTAGCCCTTCACAATCCACAAAGACATTTTGTGAGCGCTATTCTATTCATCTGTCTGATGGGAAAATATTTGAAGTGTTAATATCTGAAAAGGAGAATAAAGTGAATATTTTAAAGCACCTATTGGACATGATTACAGACTTCTAATTTTTTTGAGTATTAGCATAACTGTAATTATCCCAAGTATCTGAGAGAAAGAAAAGTAACTGGGAGGATAAGCAATGTGATAGGATAATAAATGATTTGTGAGAAGAAAACAAGGACTCACATTTTAATCTAAATATTACTTAGTAAGTCAACAATACTTACTGAGTTGTTTTACAAAAAAGATATAATTCTTGCTTTCAAGGTGTTTTCCAGATGATAATGGACCCACATTTCACAAAATATTGTGATGCGGGATTCATTAGACTATGCACACTTCCTCCAATGTTAGTTATAAAAAACTTTAAAACCCTGGAAAATATATTGTGGCTTATATCACATCCTGTAGAATTAAACAGGTGACTTAACACATACCTCTACATCTAAGTTCATTGACTATCTAAATTTTTCAAATCTACAGGAATATTGTAAAAATATAATATCAAAGCATTGTTATGGAGAAGATATAAATAGCATTTCCTACATCAGTTATCAAAACATATTCTTTGTAAATCTTATTATTTATTTATTTTTGGCTGCACTGGGTCTTTGTTGCTGCACTCAGGCTTTTTCTAGTTGTGGTGAGGGCGGATGCTATTCTACATTGCAGTGCCTGGGCTTCTCATTATGGAGGCTTCTCTTGTTGCAGGGCATGAGCTCTAAGGCACATGGGCTCCAGAGCTCAGGCTCAGTAGTTATTGCCCATGGGCTAAGTTGCTCCTTGGCATGTGGGATCTTCCCAGACCAGGGATTAAACCTGTGTCCCCTGCACTGGCAGGCAGATTCTTAATTATTAGACCACCAGAGAAGCTCCCCCCAATTTTTTTTTTTTTGAACTTTAATACAGTAACTGGTTCTGCAGCTCCCTCCAAAGGAGGATGCCAAGGTCTACTGAAGTAATAAATTCTGCAGATCCCTGATGCGGCTGAAAACAATGAACTGTAATCAGAGAGGGATGTGGAAGCTACACCTTCATACCATGAACTACAAAGGGAATGTTCTAAACAGTTTTAAACTAGATCATAAAATCACAAAGGAGTATTTTGCCTTAAAAAAAAAAAATTATGTGCCCAGAAGGAGAAGGTTGATCTAGGGAAGTATTTAAAATGTAATGATGGCCAGAGTTGCTACTCTACAAGTCAATTCCTATTTCACATGAGAAGTTCTGACCACCTCATGCCAGTACCATATAACTGTGCCATCCTTTTCCTTCTTTATATGGGCCATTTTTAAAGTTTTCATTGAATTTTTAGAATATTGCTTCTGTTTTATGTTTTGATTTTTTGGCTGTGAGGCATGTGGGATCTTCACACCCCAACCAGGGGTGCACTCCACCCCCTGCATTGGAAGGCAAAGTCTTCACCACTGGACAGCCAGGGAAGTCCCTATGCCATACTTCTCATAAGAAGGTGGCAGGAATGACTACTCTGAGCTGTTTCTGAGTAGAAAGGCAGATTTGTGCTGACCCATGTTTACTATCTCTTGTTTTCCCACTACTAACAAACATTTCGGAAGTGGCATTTCTTTAAAAAACAAAACTGTATAAACTAAATGGCTTTCCTAATAAACACCATGTAGGTTCTAGAGCTGGGCATTAATGAAACCAGAGAAAATAAACATACAGGATTTCAGATCTCTTTCAGACACCTTTAGGAAAGTGTGGTGATTTAAAAATACGCTTACTTCAATTTCCGGCTGATTTTGGTAAATTCCACCAACCCAGCTTCCATAGGCAGTGTCAACTGGCCTGCTGAAATCATCAATCTGCAGTCTTCGTAGGTGTGATCTGTTATTGGAATTTTCAGAGCTCTATAAAGTATTAAAAAGCAAACAAATTCAACTTTTTTAAAAAGGTGATGATGTTTCAGTAAGCTTGAATTGGTCAACAAACAGTAAATGGAAAAGTATTTACTACCTTTTGAACCAGTGGCTTTGGCTTGTTATTGCCAAAGACATATTTCTTTACTTCACAGATTTACTGTGGCCCAAGTCAATCTCCTCCTGTCTGTGTGCTTCTGCCAGCTTGCCACTTTTGTGTTTTGACTACAATGATAATAGCAGTTGACTTCAGTCCATGGAAAGTAATGAGAAAACTTAAGTTCAAGATTCTATGGAGTCTTTTACCAGCTGTGGAACTTTTGGCACTTAACCTAAGCCTCACTGTTCTCATCTGCACATAGGAATAGTCACTTCCTCCACAGGGTTACTGTGGGCTTCCTATGGCTCAGTGGTAAGGAATCCGCCTACAACGCAGGAGATGGCTGGAGCCACGGGTTTGATCACTGGGTCAAGAAGATCCCCTGGAGAAGGAAATGGCAACCTGCTCCAGTATTCTTGCCTGGAGAATTCCATGGACAGAGGAGCCTGGCAGGCTATAGTCTATGGAGTCACAAAAAGTTGGACATCACTTAGCAACTAAACAACACAAAGCAACCACAGGGTTATTTTAAGGACCAACTAAGAATGTCTATGGACATGCTATTTAAACAGATAAATGACACCTAGATATTATAAGTGAATAGTTTATACAGATCAGTAGTCATCTGCATTTTTTCATCTTTNTTTTTTTTTTTTTGAACTTTAATACAGTAACTGGTTCTGCAGCTCCCTCCAAAGGAGGATGCCAAGGTCTACTGAAGTAATAAATTCTGCAGATCCCTGATGCGGCTGAAAACAATGAACTGTAATCAGAGAGGGATGTGGAAGCTACACCTTCATACCATGAACTACAAAGGGAATGTTCTAAACAGTTTTAAACTAGATCATAAAATCACAAAGGAGTATTTTGCCTTAAAAAAAAAAAATTATGTGCCCAGAAGGAGAAGGTTGATCTAGGGAAGTATTTAAAATGTAATGATGGCCAGAGTTGCTACTCTACAAGTCAATTCCTATTTCACATGAGAAGTTCTGACCACCTCATGCCAGTACCATATAACTGTGCCATCCTTTTCCTTCTTTATATGGGCCATTTTTAAAGTTTTCATTGAATTTTTAGAATATTGCTTCTGTTTTATGTTTTGATTTTTTGGCTGTGAGGCATGTGGGATCTTCACACCCCAACCAGGGGTGCACTCCACCCCCTGCATTGGAAGGCAAAGTCTTCACCACTGGACAGCCAGGGAAGTCCCTATGCCATACTTCTCATAAGAAGGTGGCAGGAATGACTACTCTGAGCTGTTTCTGAGTAGAAAGGCAGATTTGTGCTGACCCATGTTTACTATCTCTTGTTTTCCCACTACTAACAAACATTTCGGAAGTGGCATTTCTTTAAAAAACAAAACTGTATAAACTAAATGGCTTTCCTAATAAACACCATGTAGGTTCTAGAGCTGGGCATTAATGAAACCAGAGAAAATAAACATACAGGATTTCAGATCTCTTTCAGACACCTTTAGGAAAGTGTGGTGATTTAAAAATACGCTTACTTCAATTTCCGGCTGATTTTGGTAAATTCCACCAACCCAGCTTCCATAGGCAGTGTCAACTGGCCTGCTGAAATCATCAATCTGCAGTCTTCGTAGGTGTGATCTGTTATTGGAATTTTCAGAGCTCTATAAAGTATTAAAAAGCAAACAAATTCAACTTTTTTAAAAAGGTGATGATGTTTCAGTAAGCTTGAATTGGTCAACAAACAGTAAGTGGAAAAGTATTTACTACCTTTTGAACCAGTGGCTTTGGCTTGTTATTGCCAAAGACATATTTCTTTACTTCACAGATTTACTGTGGCCCAAGTCAATCTCCTCCTGTCTGTGTGCTTCTGCCAGCTTGCCACTTTTGTGTTTTGACTACAATGATAATAGCAGTTGACTTCAGTCCATGGAAAGTAATGAGAAAACTTAAGTTCAAGATTCTATGGAGTCTTTTACCAGCTGTGGAACTTTTGGCACTTAACCTAAGCCTCACTGTTCTCATCTGCACATAGGAATAGTCACTTCCTCCACAGGGTTACTGTGGGCTTCCTATGGCTCAGTGGTAAGGAATCCGCCTACAACGCAGGAGATGGCTGGAGCCACGGGTTTGATCACTGGGTCAAGAAGATCCCCTGGAGAAGGAAATGGCAACCTGCTCCAGTATTCTTGCCTGGAGAATTCCATGGACAGAGGAGCCTGGCAGGCTATAGTCTATGGAGTCACAAAAAGTTGGACATCACTTAGCAACTAAACAACACAAAGCAACCACAGGGTTATTTTAAGGACCAACTAAGAATGTCTATGGACATGCTATTTAAACAGATAAATGACACCTAGATATTATAAGTGAATAGTTTATACAGATCAGTAGTCATCTGCATTTTTTCATCTTTTAAGTTTGAAGATTGTCTTCTTGCTACCCAGCAATTCTTCAAAAAATACTAAACAGAACTAAGATTGTATTTCTTACAAACCTAAACATCCTCAAAGAGGTGTACAACTCTCACTACCTCCCTCCTGCTCAGAGATCTACTAATAGGGAACCAGACTTGGCAAAAATACATAGTAACAAGAACTTGAAAAGACACTTGAGTGACAAGAACACCTGTGTAGTACATAAGTTTCCTGCAGATCCCTCTTGGCTAAAGTTTTATTCACACCTATTCAGCGACAATCATAAAATTATGTCATCAGCTGTTATTTGATTTTGCTGAATCATGGCTAAGAACATTAAATTTTCAATGAATGCAATATGAATAAACATTTGTTTCTTACCTGCAACTAAGATGTTTTGATTAATAACTATTTGGTGTAAAACATATGAAGAATTAAAAAACACCCCAGGAATTATAACAGTGAACAGCACAAAACAGTCAAGAACTTGGGCTTTGGTAACATGAAGTATGGCTCTGAATACCAGTCAAGAGACTCTCTCACTTCCCTGGTGGCTCAGTGGTAAAGAACCTGCCTGCCAATGCAGGAGACCCAGGTTCAATCCCTGGGTGGGGACGTTCCCCTGGAGGAGGAAATGGCAGCCCACTCCAGTATTCTTGCTGGGAAATCCCGTGGACAGAGGGGCCTGGCGGGCTATAGTACATGGGCTACAGTCCATGGGGCCCAGAAAAGCTGAACATGACTTAGTGACGGAGCATGCATGCCAGACTCTCACTACCCACCATGGTCTTGGGCAGAATGCTTCGCCCTCAGAGCCTCTGTTCCACACCTGTCTCAGAGCTGCTGTGAAGATTATGTTAGATAACACAAGTAAATGGTCTAGCACAGCGCTTAGTAAATATTTATTGGTGGTTGACCACCATGACTTACTTTGACTTGGCTCTTTACCATTTCAAATGCATTCAACAAATACTTTCCTACTTGACTCTCATAATAAGCAAAACCATGAGAAAGGCCAAGCAAGGATTAGAACTCCCACTTTTACACATGAGGAAAGGAGCCTTGGAGGGAACTTGTCCAAGCTTGTGCAACTAATTGAGGTCTTTCTTACTCTTTTTTTTTTTTTTTTGGTCACCCCATGCAGCATATGGGATCTTAGTTCTCCAAACAGGAATAGAACCCACAGCACCTGTGCTGGAAGCATGGTGTCCTAACTACTGGACCACCAGGGAAATCTGCTTCCTTATTCTTTATCCAAGGCCCTTTTACCTCCATGCCTCCAAATTCAGGAAAGGGATGCTTAAACAAATCCTTCCTCTGTTTTTAGGCACACACAAAAAAATGTTTTTAGACATTTCAGGAAGCCAAAATATCTCTTATAAATTATGTCATTTCTTTATACTTATCTTCCTTCCTAACTTTTGGACATAAGCTAGTATGAAAACACAGGGAAGAGAGAAGAAAACAATATCAAAGCAAATTTTGTGGCTGCTCAAGAAACTAGGTAAATCAACTACATGCTGGGACATAGAGTAACAAAACTTTTTCAGCCAAAGACTTAGACATTTATTTTTTTGAAAATAAAGTTAGTTTCCTGTGAAATATTAATATATATAATATACATAAACATACTGATATATATAATCTTCTTTATAATGCCAAATTCAGCTATGAAGCTAAATTCAGAGTTCTCATTGCATTTTCACTAAGAGAATAAATACAGCTGGTTTATTAGCTCCAAACCCACTGCTGGACATGACTGAGGGAGGTGGTGCTGGGAAAGCGTGTACACACCTGGAGGGCTCTGAGACTGCCTGGGTGGTGGGGACAGTATTGGGTTGGTCAAAAAGTTCATTAGGGTTTTTGAGAAAAAAACCAACTCAATATAACACACTCTTTCATAATAGGAGGAGAGGTAATTTATATAATCAGAAGAGCAATCAGTTAAAAGTCCTTTATCTGCAGGAAAACACTTGGCTTATGTTTTGCAGTTTCTAAATCCTAAATTTATAGCCATCCCCTTAGTGAGGGTGATTTTTCCCCTTTTTTAGGCAGCTAGTGTATTCCCTTGCAGACTTCTTCCTTTTCAGTGATGTAATCATTTATGCCTTTGAAACACCCGGCCTCAGCAGCTACATGGAGGCTGAGAGGATAGAAGGTGGGTCACGGCACGAACTGCTCAGACCATCCTTTGTCTGATGGTGATAGGCCAGGTTGGGGGAATCCACCCTTTGGAAGTCACTGGCTGGTTTCTTCTGGGTCATGTATCCTTCCTGCTCCCATTCTGGCAGAGGCACGTTTCCAGTAGTTTGGGGTTACATCTGGGAAAATATTTATAGATTGTCTTACTGACTACATTCTTGGGCACATTCTTTTTCCTTACCAAAATGACTTGGGGAATGAGGCCCTCAGAAAGAAAAAACAAAAACTTCAAACAATAGTAAATGTCATTTACCAATAATTTAAAAACTACTGATTACAATCACATATAGATACTTACTCTGCCATTACATTCCGGATTGTACTGGCAAAAAGGACAGGATCACTTCTTTCTTCATCACTTGGTACTTGAACGGGCATAAACTGAAAGGCAAATAAACCTTTCCATTACAATTGTGAGGCCTAATACTTTAATTGCTAAATAAATTAATTTATAAGCTGTCATTATATGAAATCCCCTGCCTTTCTAGCACACAGGTTACAAGATAGAATGTAAAGAACTCACTGTGCTTGGACTCAGATGTGAATTCAAGCCCTGGGTCTTTCTGTATGTTAACTATTATGACCTTTAGGTTTTCTGAACTGTCTCCTCAACTCTAAAAAGAGGGCTCTGATCACCCATATCCCTGGTTGTGGTGAGGATGAAATGAGTCAATGTCTGGAATTCTGGAAGTCATAAAGCTGAAACTGCTCAGATCTTATTCTCAGAGCTGCCTTTCCTCCCAACCAGCCTTTGTGTTTGAAAATGTTATTAGGAGTAGCACTTTGTTTTTTGCAGCTTATCTTCTCTATCCATTCCTATATCAGTCATATTTTATCACTTGATCAATCTTTATGTTTTATCATTTCTTCTGCTTGTTTTTTAACCCTATGTGGGCTTTCTATCTTTTGTCTAACATCATGTTTTCCTTTATCATTTTAAATTTTACTTTTTTTCTCCACATGATATTCTGTGATACCTCATTGATACTGTCCTTGTTTTTGATTTATAGTTTTCTAATATTAACAAGGTTTTGGTACTGTATTTAAGTCATTTTACATTTTTTGAGCACCTACTATGTATCAGATAAGAAGAACAGGACCCTAACTCCTGCTCTAAAGAAGATACATATTTTAATAGGGTAGACTGACACAATACACACTAACTATCATTACCCTTAATGATAGGGCTTAAAAGCTTAATTAACTTACTTAAAGTTATATAGGTCACACGACTAGGATTCAGCCCAAGGCCGGTCTGTCATATTTTACAACTCTCCTGGAGTATAAGCATGAGTGACAGGAAATGATTAATTTGGTCAAGGGGCTGGGCAAAGCAATCAAAGAGGTTTTACAGAAAAGCTAATACTTGATCTTGATTTTTTGAGGATAAGCATGATCTTGTCAATAGCTACTATTTATCAATTATGAACCAGGCACCATGCTAGGTGTTTAATATGTACTGTTTTATTTCACTAATCCTTTCAATTCTAGTCATAAGGAGCTGGGGTTTGCAAAGATTAAATGAATTGCTCAAGATTTCATGGCTCATTTCCATTTAAAAAATATTTCTTAGGCATCTGGTGTCTTCCAAGTACCGCATAAGCCTTGAGAACAGGACACGAAAGTTCTGCACTCAAGGAGGTCTTCATGCAGTGGGAGAGAAACGCATGACACAGTGAGCTAAGCCCACAATAAGAGTCACCATCGCGCAAGCACCTGCTGTGTGCTGGGTAGTTTATACAAGGTGTTTTGTTTTTTTTTTTTTAATTAACTTCTATTGAAGTGTAGTTGCTTTATAATTGTGTTAAGTGTCGTACAGCAAAGCAAATCAGTTTTAGGTATACAAATAGCCCCTCTTCTTTGGATTTCCTTCCCACTGAGGTCACCACAGAGCACGGAGTAGAGTTCCCTGTGCTCTACAGGAGGTTCTCACCTATTTTAAACTAGTATCGATAGTGTCTCTCTCTCAATCCCAGTCTCCTAATTCATCCCACCCTATTTCCATCCCCTCAACCCATACGTTTGTTCTCTATGTCTGTGACTCTGTTTTGCAATTAAGATCATCTATACCATTTTTCTAGATTCCACACACATGCAACAATATATGATATTTGTTTTTCTCTTTCTGACATTTCGCTCTGTATGACAGTCTCTAGGTCCATCCATATATCTACAAATGACTCAGTTTCGTTCCTTTATATGGCTGAGTAATATTCCATTGTATATATGTACCACATCTTCTTTATCCATTCCTATATAAAGGGTTTTATGGGATGAACTCTTTCAATAATTTCATGAGGCAAATGCTACCCATTTCCCTTTGACAGGTAAAGAATGTGGCTCTGAGAGGTTAAACAATATAGCTAAGGCCATACACAAATGACCAGGCCACAGCTTGAAGGAAAAGTAAAGACTTGTATAAATAACAACACTTTTGGACTCACACAGATCTGTTTTCAAGCCTGTTAATCACATTTAAGAAGTCTATGGGCAATGGTGACTCAGAGTTTAAACAAGGGAGTGAAATGGCCAGGTCCAAGTTTTTGAGCAGTAACTTCAGTGGCAGGTGGAAAAGGAAATGGCAACCCACTCTAGTACCCTTGCCTGGAAAATCCAATGGACAGAGAAGCCTGGTAGGCTACAGTCCATGAGGTCGCAAAGAGTCGGACACGACTGAGCGACTTTATTTCACTTCACTTTTGGTGGCAGGGAGTGGATAACCAAAGGGGAAGAGGCTCAGAGCAGGGAGGAGCCCTGGAGACAACTGCAATCAACCTGTGAGTGATGGTAATAACACGAGCAGAGGCAGGGAAGATGTAGAGGCCAGAATGGACCCAAGGGACATTTTTAGGATAAAATGGACAGAAATCATAGGATAATGTCATTTTACTTCTCACATATATTTTTTTAACATCCTCTCCAAGAGGACAATGTCACAATGCAGAGAGAGCATGGGCCTGGGTTGACACCTTGGCTCTGCTATGCGAGATCCTGGAAAAGTCATTTAGCCTTTATAGGCCTCGATTACCTCTACTGTCAAAGGAAAAAATCTGACTAGATTCCGTCCTTTTCAACTGGGCTTCTAAGTCTAGCTTTTCACTTAGTACCCAGCCGTTCTTTAAGCTGGAAAAATAAACTAAGCCACCAGAGGTCCCCACATCACTTATATATCCAGAGCAACAAACAATCTGCAAATATTTCCAAAAGTTCCCTCCATCCTATTCAAGTTAAAAATCTCTTACAGTTGCTTAGGATGAAATTCAAGGGAGAAAACTATGTTAAAAGAGACGTTCACAGAAAAACTAACAAGATAATATGATCAATTAAAGTTTTAAATTGTCAAATAACTATTCTTTTTTAAAAAGCCAAAGGATCATTTATAATACACTTGATTGGTGGGTCATAAAAGCACAAAGTGAAAACCCTAAAAAACTAAATTGCTGTTACACTGCTAACCGAACACAATACGATGAACTATGAGTTTGGTTGCTTTCAGTGCAGGAAGTATTTTCCATAAAAACAAATCCCACTGAGAGTTCAAAATAATTAACAGTCTAGACTTGACACTCATAGGTCTTGGAGGCCCCAACCCTTCTGAGAAGCCATTCAGTGGAAATTCTAATAAGTCACTTCTTCTTGGAGAAGACTTTGTCCTCTATATCACATTTCCAGTTTGTACAAAGTCATTCAAGGTTCACTGCATTACCATATCTTTTATTTGGAAGGAAGATCAGCCAGAGAGAGGGTAACATGATTGCCATTATCTATCACTGAACCCTAGTACACACCTAAATACCCCAGTGACCCCAACCACAAATTTTCTACCACAAAGTTTCTATCTTTATCTTCTCTTGCTATCCTCAGTATCCACACTGATAGCCTATCTTGATTTCACAGCCCTTTCACCTGGCCATAGATACCCTTCTCAACTCCACCTTGGCCATTCTGATCTCCTCCTCTGACAAGGTTTTCCATGAGACTTTCTCATTATCTATCAGTGTTTACTCCTCCCTTAACCTAGTCATGCAGAAACTCTAAGAAACTGATGGTCTCTCTCAGCACCTATTCATCCCTCTCTATCCACCCCCTCCTGGCAACATCTGTCTGCCTGTCTGCACTGGACTTTGGGAGTCAGACACTTCTATATGAACTTTCTGTCACCTAAATCTGCCACTTCCACCACATGCAGGGTGCTAATCACACGCTCAGTCACCTCTCCTGATCCTGCCTTCCTACTCCTGTTAGAGAGTGATGCTAACTGAGAGATGCTCAGCAAAGGTACAAAACCTCATTGGCTGAGGCTACTACAAATTTATGTTCAAGTCCTTGGAGTTGCTTGAAAAATTATGTAATTTCTCAAGGTGATCATGCTGGCTCCAAATATAAAAGTACTTTTTTGGGAATTCCCTGGTAGTCCAGTGGTTAAGATGCCACACTTCCACTGCAGGGGATGTGGGTTCAATCCCTGGTCAGGGAACTAAGATCCCACATGCTGCAATGAGACAAAAAATTTTTTTGTTTCTTATACTGAAGATCTTTTATCCTTCTAGTTTGTGCAGGTGGGCCAAAATATGTGATCTTAACACCAAGTCTATTTTTTCTTCTTTTATTGTCGATGTGATGGGCGAGGATCAAGTTACTTAAATTGAACCTCATGCTGCTTGGAAGTCCTCTTATATCCCTCTTTGACCTGCTGCCATCCTATTTTCCTGTTTCAAACATGGTCCTTGTGTCTCAAGTTGCAATTCCACTTTCATTTCAATGATACTTCATATTCAACTTTAGAAAGAAGAGAGTGAAGGAGTTTAGGACATGCCACACCAAATATGCCTCTTAGATATATTGATTATTTTAAGCTGAAGACACTTAAAAACAGCAATGGAGGGAGAGGCTTTCTCTGAACTCTCCTTATCTGCCTATGACAGATCTTCCAAAAAGAACTTAATCGTCCTAAATCTTCTCCTAGGGAGTTTCATCATGCAGGCAAGACTGACTCTCATCAGAGGGGAGGAGACCAGAAGGCAACAACATACCCAGACAAACTTTATCACACACCATCTCATCTCCCATCTCTTCTAAGAGCCTACTGCTCTTTCTTAAAAGTCATTTATTCTCCCCTAAGCGGCCTATGCCCTCCCTCCTCTGCTTTTATTATTAATAATAAGGTATGCTGCTGCTGCTGCTGCTGCTAAGTCACTTCAGTCATGTCCGACTCTGTGTGACCCCGTAGATGGCAGCCCACCAGGCTCCCCCGTCCCTGGGATTCTCCAGGCAAGAACAAAGGTATACAAGCTCTCAAATCTCACTTTTTTGGGGTATTCACTTTTTATTCCCTGTGATGCCCTTGTATACACCATATGAAAAGTCAATAAATCTGTATATATCTTTTCTGCTGTTAATCAGCCTGTTGTCAATTTATTTCATAGACCCAGGAATCTAACCTGGATGGGTAGAGGGAAATCTCTCCTGCCCTACAGCATTTCATGTGAACTTCAATTCACTTTCCCATTGCACCTGAGATAGGCTCCCCAGTTCCATTCTCCTCCTCACTGCAATCTTCTCTCCTCCCTCACCCTATTTACTCTGTACCATTCTGACCCAGATGAGGAGGAGGTCAGAGTCTAACTGGACTGCTTCCCACACTAGCATCCTTTGTTTGTACTTTTAGTCCCAAAAGTACCTCCTCAAGGGCCTTAGACTCCACACGAGATTAAGCCCCAATTCTCCCAAGCACTGTTTAAGGCTCTCTGTTACCCAGAGCCAGTCTTTTGCATGAATACTCTGAACCAGTAAAGCTGGTTTATTCATTATTTAATGACCACATGAGCACATCCCTTTCTATTAAATAAATGATGATAAGAGGAAGACTGATTAGTAATGATACTACAATCAATCCTTTCCTCCTCTAAGTAACAGAAAAGGATTTTAATAGGTGAATCTTAAGAAATGTGCAGTTCTTTGAAACAGTGCCATTTGCAGAGATGTAGATAGACCTAGAGCTTGTCATACAGAGTGAAGTAAGTCAGAAAGAGAAAAACAAACATCATATAATATCACTTACATTTGGGATCTAGAAAAATGGTACAGATGAATTTATTTGAAGAGTTTGCAAAGCAAAAATAGAGTCATAATCATTGGACCACCAGGGAAGTCCCTTGTGAGAGTCTTGAGCCATGGTGCACATATACTTAGGGCCTGGCGGGCCTCTGGGATACATTTTCCAATCACAGCCCACCAGTGAGGAATTCGGAGAAGGCGATGGCACCCCACTCCAGTACTCTTGCCTAGAAAATCCCACGGATGGAGGAGCCTGGTAGCCTGTAGTCCATTGGGTCGCAAAGAATCGGACACAACTGAGTGACTTTACTTTCACTTTCCTGCATTGGAGAAGGAAATGACAACCCACTCCAGTGTTCTTGCATGGAGAATCCCAGGGACGGGGGAGCCTGGTGGGCTGCCGTCTATGAGGTCACACAGAGTTGGACATGATTGAAGTGACTTAGCAGCAGCAGCAGCAGCAACAGTGAGGAATCAACATATTCAAAAGTCATAAAGTAGCTAGGAGTCNACAACCCACTCCAGTGTTCTTGCATGGAGAATCCCAGGGACGGGGGAGCCTGGTGGGCTGCCGTCTATGAGGTCACACAGAGTTGGACATGATTGAAGTGACTTAGCAGCAGCAGCAGCAGCAACAGTGAGGAATCAACATATTCAAAAGTCATAAAGTAGCTAGGAGTCCCCCGGGTGAAAGGTAGACTCATAAACTTCAAATTACAATTAAAATAAGAATTTGGGCTTCCCGGGTGCGCAGTGGTAAAGAATCCATCTGCCAGTGAAGGAGATGCAGGTTTGATCCCTGAGTTGGAAGACTCCCTGGAGAAGGAAATGGCAAGTCACTCCAATATTCTTGCCTGGAAATCCCATGGACAGTGGAGCCTGGTGGGCTATAGTCCTTGGGGTCACAAAAGAGTTGCACAGGACTGAGCGACAAACAACAACAAAAACTAGAATACCCAATTTGAACTCCACAAACTTCCATCTTCAGTTCTTACACCTCAAATCCCTACCTACTCAGCTGTTTTCAACTGGCTGAAAGCTATTTTGCTGCTGCTGCTGCTAAGTCACTTCAGTCGTGTCCGACTCTGTGCGACCCCATAGACGGCAGCCCACCAGGCCCTCCCGTCCCTGGGATTCTCCACGCAAGAACACTGGAGTGGGTCCTCCAATGCATGAAAGTGAAAAGTGAAAGTGAAGTCGCTCAGTTGTGTCCGACTCTTCGCGACCCCATGGACTGCAGCCTATCAGGCTCCTCCTTCCATGGATTTTCCAGGCAAGAGTACTGGAGTGGGATGTTATCGAACAAAGGATATATTCTTTGCTTTGCAGAAAATAATATCTGAATGGTCTAAGAACTGGTAGGAAGATGCAAATACTGTAATTGAAAAGAAAGAAAGCAAGCTACAACCCAGAAAGGAAATGTGGTAACTGGTCAGGGCAAAAGCACGAGGAATTTGCATACCTCTGTTGTAACAGAATTTGACCACTGATATGTGTGCTAGACAAAAAAAATGAACAGTTCTGTGTGCATTTCCACATCTACTGCCAGATCTTAGCTAAAGAGGGGTAACTTAAGAGGAAGGAACTATATATTTATATATTTTATATATATATAGTTTTATATATACATAAATGAGCTTCCTAGTGGGGCTCAGTGGTAAAGAATCTGCCTGCAATGCAGGAGACCTGGGTTTGATCCCTGGGTCAGGAAGATCCCTTGGAAAAGGAAAAGGCAACCCTCACCAGTATTCTTGCCTGGAAAATCTCATGGACAGAGGAGTCTGGCAGGCTACAATCCATGGGATTGCAAAGAGCCAGACATGAATGAATGACTTCTGACACACCTATATAAAAACAGTATCTCTGAATTTGCAGCGAAGATCGTATGGCTGTTTTATGTTTGGGTTTTCTTTTTCTTTTTAGATAAAGAACACAGGGCTAGTTATCTGAGCAGCATTCAAGAAGGAAGAACAGTGCTCAGAGTACTTAGAAGTAATATTTCTTTCCAACAAGGTTTCCCAAAATGCTATTCTATGGAACACTGGTTCTAAGAGGAGTCCAGAGAGAAAAGGGGTTCAGTGGTCAAACATTTCAAACGCCCTGAGAAGTCTCAGAAAAAGAAATCTGATTCATCTTGCTTCTCCTCATACTTTCTAAACTTATCAGGATACAGATTAATAAATTTGTATATATCTTTTCCACTGTTAATCTGCCTGTTGTCAGTTTATTTCATAGACTCAGGAAATTGAAACTGTTTCTCTAGAAATATCTAAGATCCAGTGTTTTCTGGTCACACGGAGAGATACTGAGCTGGTTATAAAAGTGGGGAAGTGTGACACATAATTAATAAACAAGCATTTTCATGGCAGGCAAGCAACCTGCAAGTCTCAAGAAAAATTTCATTGTAGTCAAACTCACTCTGACATAATTCGAGCTCCTACAACATTTGGCATTATTGACATCTAAAGGCTGAATAACCAAGCTATCTAACAAGGTAAAATAAGATTCTTATAACTTAAGTTCCACAGTCCTGTGACTTAGAGCACTGGCGCCCACTCAGGACTCTGAATTACATATACAGACTTAAGGTTTTCATTATAAAAGCTGTGGATGCAATTGGAAAATCCAAGCAAAAATCTGGAGAGCCATTATTCTGATCCTCTCTCTTCAGAAGCTACCTAAGGGTATCACCAAAGCCAACAAGATTCTGAACTCAAAGGCCCATTATTCCATGTCATTCCTAGAAACTAAGCAAAGGTCTTGGAATCAGTCTTCAAAGTCTTAAAAATCTGGTCAGAATTTTCAGAACTTTCTAATTGCTCCTCCACTCCCCACCTGCCACTGTAACGGAACGTGAAAAAGTGTCCTGTGAATGATGATATGAGCTGCCTTTATGGCTCTTCTGCCTTGATGGCTCACATAACATGATTTCTTCAGGTTTTCCATGTACAGACTATTCTAAAAATGAGAGTTTCTGACTCTGTGCTTCTCTCACAATCTCTCAGATTTCACAGAACATAAATCTTCAAGAAGCTGAGGGGTTCCACCAGCTACTGTAGCTCCTTTGGTCAGGATGTCAAGGCTTATCATGAAACTTGGCAGAGGTCAGCATTCAGTTTAGTTCAGTCACTCAGTTGTGTCTGACTCTTTGTGACCCATGGACCACAGCATGCCAGGTCTCCCTGTCCATCATCAACTCCTGGAGCTTATCCAAACTCATCCATTGAGTCAGTGATGCCATCCAACCATCTCATCCTTTGTCATCCCCTTGTCCTCCTGCCCTCAATCTTTCCCAGCATCAGGGTCTTTTCCAATGAGTCAGCTCTTCGCATCAGGTGGCCAAAGTATTGGAGTTTCAGCTTCAACATCAGTCTTTCCAATGAACACTCAGGAATGATCTCCTTTAGGATGGACTGGTTGGATCTCCTTGCAGTCCAAGGGACTCTCAAGAGTCTTCTCCAACACCACAGTTCAAAAGCATCAATTCTTCGGTGCTCAGCTTTCTTTATAGTCCAAATCTCACATCCATACATGACCACTAGAAAAACCAAAGCCTTGACTAGACGGACCTTTGTTGACAAAGTGATGTCTCTGCTTTCCAATATGCTATCTAGGTTGGTCATAACTTTCCTTCCAAGGAGTTACTGCTAAGTCACTTCAGTCATGTCTGACTCTGTGCGACCCCATAGACAGCAGCCCACCAGGCTCGCCCGTCCCTGGGATTCTCCAGGCAAGAACACTGGAGTGGGTTGCCATTTCCTTCTCCAATGAAGGAAAGTGAAAAATGAAAGTGAAGTTGCTCAGTCATGTCCGACTCTTAGCGACCCCATGGACTGCAGCCCACCAGGCTCCACTGTCCATGGGATTTTCCAGGCAAGAGTACTGGAGTGGGGTGCCATTGCCTTCTCCA
>SJYX01013015.1:16519-225593 GCA_006410675.1 Oreotragus oreotragus | reverse complement strand
TCTTCTTAATATCTTCTGCTTCTGTTAGGTCCATACTATTTCTGTCCTTTATTGAGCCCATCTTTGCATGAAATGTTCCCTTGGTGTCTCTAATTTTCTTGAAGAAATCTCTAGTCTTTCCATTCTGTTATTTTCCTCTATTTCTTTGCACTGATCACTGAGGAAGGCTTTCTTATCTCTCCTTTCTATTCTTTGGAACTCTACATTCAAATTCTCCTTTGCTTTTCGCTTCTCTTCTTTTCACAGTTATTTGTAAGGTCTCCTCAGACAGCCATTTTGCTTTTTTGCATTTCTTTTTCTTGTGGATGGTCTTCATCCCTGTCTGCTGTACAATGTCACAAACCTCTGTCCACAGTTCATCAGGCACTCTATCAGATCTAGTCCCTTAAATCTATTTATCAGCATTAAAAGGAATAAAAAGATAGGAGTGAGTGATGAAAATATGGCCAACCAGGGTGGTGACATACTGGAAATTCCCTGAAGCTAGGAAGTTGTGCTTCCTAACACAAGTTTAAGGGCTAGTTCTGACAGCTTGGGTTTAGATACACAGTTTGCAAAGGAACAGGGCTTATTTTCAAGATGGCAAACTTAACTTACAATCTTTCTACATCTGAGCTCTCCAGACTGAAAACTCACTATGGTAAGAAAGGCCAAACCACAAGTTTCAAGGCTACATTTTGAACCACTTACCTCAACTTCCACCCTTGTGAAGGGCTGGCACCAAGTAAGCATACAAAGTTGAATGCTGAGGAGAAAAGAGAGAAGGCCATTTTTATGTGGTAATACAAGTACTATCTAATATTGCTCAACCATCCTTTCTTGACAAACAAGGAACCTTTGTCGGTCTTTGTGTGTATTCTACATTAAATGCCATTCTGCTGCTTTACCACTTTTGGGGCTTAGAGAACTATTCTTTTAAAAATATTTTTAATTTTTTATTATACAATCTTTTAAATATTATTTTCCTTTATGGTTTATCATGTGCTCAGTTGCTCTGTTATGTCTGACTCTTTGCAACCCCATGGATTGTAGCTCAACAGGTTTCTCTCTCTTTGGATTTCCCGAAAATACTGGAGTGGATTGCCATTTCCCTCTCCAGGGGATATTTCTGATCCAGGGATTGAACCTGTGTCTTGCATCTTCTACATTGGCAGGCAAATTCTTTATCACTGCACCACCTGGGAAGCCCCCATGGTTTACCATAGAGTATTTTTTTAATTGGAGGATAGAGAACTATTCTTGATATTCAATAGTTAAATTGCCAAACACAACACCAAATATGTATTTGTAGGTCAGAGCCACAGCTCAGCACAATGAACCCCAAATGTGAAGTCTCCTTCAAACTAAGTAAAAGTGAAGTCGCTCAGTCATGTCCGACTCTTTGCGACCCCATGTACTGTAGCCTACCAGGCTTCTTAGTCCATGGGATTTTCCAGGCAAGAGTACTGGAGTGGGTTGCCATTTNCCTTCAAACTAAGTAAAAGTGAAGTCGCTCAGTCATGTCCGACTCTTTGCGACCCCATGTACTGTAGCCTACCAGGCTTCTTAGTCCATGGGATTTTCCAGGCAAGAGTACTGGAGTGGGTTGCCATTTCCTTCTCCAGGGGATCTTCCCGACCCAGGGATCAAACCCAGGTCTCCCACATTGTAGGCAGACGCTTTACCCTCTGAGCTGCCAGGGAAGTTGGTGGATCAGACAGATTGTCTACAATGTATTTGAAGGCAAAGTATGATTTCTTTTAAATATTTCCAAGTGATGGTCACCCATCCATCAGTAATTTGAGCTCTGTGTGTAACAGTATCAAAAGGCATTACTGCATAAGCTCTGGGAAAGCCCTCAAACCCAAAATGTAAATAGGTTGTCGTTTTCATTTTTTTTTTTAATTTGGGGGAAGGTTTATCGATTTATTTTTCTCTTCTGCAGCCCAAAGCCAGCCAGGTTCCTTGAGGTGAACACAGGGATGTCAATGTTGTCTGCGCAGGTAAAAGGACCAAAGGAGGCACCTGAATAGGGAGGGGACTAAACAAAAGGACTTCTTGAGAGAAAGTAAGATTCTGTGTGTTCTGCTCTTTCTGAAAGTTCTATTTCACTTCAGCTTGCTTAACAGTGAGACTGTATTCCTCTCTCCTGTTTGCAGAAACTGCTGATTTCCCAGCCTCTCAAAACCCAGCAGTGGAAGTGAAAACTTGCTTAGCTATTTCCTCAACTCAAATCAGACACATCGCAACTATTTCAGGCCATATGACTAAACTGCTCCGGACTATTTAAACCAATGAAGTGAAAAAAAAGATGGAGACACCAGATAACATTAAATTTGCAATGAAAATGAAACTACAAAATTTAAGCTAAGGAGGATGCAAATGAGATCACTAGAATGTTTCTTAAGAACTGTTAAACACTTGAGATGCATTAAAACTGACAAACAACTAGAATTCTGCACATAGGAGACACTGGGGTTTAATGGGCAAGATAATTATGCTCTCTACAGAAACTTATCAGTTATTTAAGGCTCTGATGAGAAATCTTTACTTCTGTAAAAACAAAGCTTAAAAAAAAAAGAACAAATTCTCTTTCTTCACTTAAATAAAATTTATATAAATGAATAATAATGTAAGCAACTTACAATGTATATCCTTGCCACGTCCAAGTCACAGTATCCTAGAACAACAATAGTATTTAAAATATTACAGAAAAAATATCAAACAAAACCAAAAACTTTATTTTGATATTGATATTCATATACTTCCTTTTTGAATTAAAAGCAATATGTTGAAAAGCAAAATAAGCACTAAACAATAGTTAAGTGATCTATCAATTCTTGGATGATATATCTGCATGGCAAAGATCTGTCTATCATCCATATGTAACCACGTATCTTTTTATGGAATTAAGTTGATCTGAATTAAAAAAAAAAAAGATTGTGTATGCTTAACTATTTTCCTAATATAAACATATCTGGATAATTAATTGGCTTACAAAAACCAGAATTCATCAGTTCTCAAAAAGGCGTTTATATCGGAGAAGAGACTATAGAAATGAAATAGTAGAGAGTGAAAGAATTTGGATAAATAACAAATGCAAATCTGCTGCTGCTGCTGCTGCTAAGTCACTTCAGTCGTGTCCGACTCTGTGTGACCCCATAGACAGCAGAAGTATATTCAGTAAAAATTTGATAAATTTTAATTTTTTAACTAAAAGTGTGCAAAGCTGAGAAATCAACCACTGATAGGAAGTTGATCAAGAACGCAATCTTAAATAACCTAGATCATGAATAATTACATCCTGCCTTTTTATGTAAATTCTGTAGTAAAGAAAGTTCCTCTCAGAAACAAAACATCCGTCTCCATGCCAAAAAATGACTTTCTTTAGGAAAATGATGACACAACCAATATCCAGAAGACAACAATGCATCTTGCTGAAGCAAAGGCTAGTTCCTGAGCCCACATGGACTTTCTGTAGAATGTGAAGTTCTTTGCAGCTATTTTCTTACTTAAGCTACTTGTCAAGTGTCACAGCTACTAAGTACTGAGTGTCACTGAACACCAAGCCTCTTCCAAATTTATCCTGCTACTTCAATCCTTCTCCACCAGTAATGACCATTGAATCAGGAGATGTTTTTCCTTTCAAGCTTGATAAAAAAAATCACAACTTTGTGAGAGCTTTTTCAAATCTAATCTAAGAGAGCCTGGAGCTGAGACATACTCATACCATCACAGGGACAATAGGGCAGAAGCTAAGGAGATATCTTCCTGTAGCTTAGTAATAGCAAAAGCAGTATCAAAAATTGGTATCAACCAATTTCTGCCTCCCGTAAGTTTTCTTAAGAAAGTATCTTTTTTTTTTAAGGTTATAAACCAGGCTTCAGACTTTTAAAAAGAAAACTTTATTGAATTTGTTACAATATTACTTCTGTTATTTATGTTCTGGTTTTTTGGCCATGAGGCATGTAGGGTCTTAGCTCCTCAACCAGGGATCGAACCTTCACCCTCAACACCAGAAGGTAAAGTCCTAACCCTGGACCACCAGGGAACTCCCCAATCTCACAAATTTTTAAAAACTAAATGTGGCAAGGAGAATGAGACTGCTTACCTGTTCCCACCATTTACCTATTCATCACTTTATTCAAGCAAAAGGGGTCCTAGAGAATTTGTGCTGTTTGGAATGGTGAGATTCTTCTCATAGTAAAATATGATGCTTACCAGCTTGTTTGGGTATCTGAGGAGAATTGGCTGCACTGGAACTCCTGGAATGAAGGCTCCTATAACCACATAGTGAAATTTTATAACATGTTCTTTATATCAATACAAGTTTTACAGTGAATTAAAAACTTAATAATAAATGATGTAAATATACTAAATGTTTTAAGAGTACACATAAACTATTGGCTGAATGTTGGTAAATTCCTAATGTTAGCCAAAATGAGAGATTTTTAATTTAGAAATATGTAAGCAAAATATTAAATGTTATGCCTAAGTCACTTAAAATATTATTTTTATCTCCATTTGTTTTCATTTTCCAAATACCTATTATTCAAGAAGTTTTTTTTTTTTTTAAGAGGAAAAGATAAAATAAAGAGAAGAAAATCCAGATGAAACTGAACGCTGAACCACTAACTAACACACTTGCTAGAGTGAGTTCTAACTTTGGTTCTGAGCATTCTAGCAGTCAGTACAAAAACATTTAAAAATATTAGTAATGACTGTTAAATGACATATGAAATTATAAACTGCTGTAAAATTCACAATTTCATAATATTTTAAAAAGGCATGACCCTCAGAAGGAATTGAAAGCATTATAATGATAAATGAAATAGGTTTTCTAACTTGATGACACAGACCCCAAGTGTCTGTGGGGGTTGTTCTTGGAGGAAAAGAAAAATTGCTAGTGGTTTCTGCTCAGACACACACACACATACACACACACACACACGACATTCCAAAGAAGAAGGCATTATGATACCAAAAGAGAAAGTAAAAGAGTTGTAGATTCACATTATTAAAAACATTGTATCAGAAAATAAGAGATGCTCCAAGCAAACTGATGTTATTTTGTATATTTATTATTAGCTTATTTGAGAAATAATCTATATTATTTTGTCACAATACATAATTTAATTGATCTCACCTGGTTTAAAAGTAATCAAACAGGACCGATTAGTACAAGTACCTTCTGGGAAAACTAGTATCTTGGGAGAAAAGGAATAGATTTAATATTTCAGTCTAATTAACAGATTACCTCTTTACTTGCTTTCTTATGACTTCACAGTTGCCAATTTTTATAAAGCAAAAATAAAAGGCTAGCACTTAATTTCAGTGAAACCTAGAATCAGATCATTCAGTTTTGCTCTAAAAGAAGTATAGTCTGACGATTAAGATAACCTGAAAATGAATTAAAGTCTTGAAGAGAGAATATACACAGTAAATGTTTCTTAATGATGATGCTAATGATCTGAAAAGAGTTCAAAGAAACTGTAGACCCTGAATCATGGTCAAAGTTGTATTCATTTTATGCAATATTAAATTCTTTCTTCTACTGGTATACACCTTTAACTAAATTATTTGCTAGTTCTGTTTCAATTTTCCCATTAAATGATATTCCCTCTTACAACATACAGTTTCAGGTTGTACTGAGAAAAAAAGGAGGAAATACCAACAATATGCTTTATGCTTACTTGAATTTGTTGACATATGGAATACAATATTCTTTTCTGAGGAGGTGTTTTTAGTTTTTAATATATTATGATTTCCACACAAAAACTACGCACTACAGTCCCCCACTAACTGAATAAAACAGCAGGTTGATTTTTCTGAAGCTTTTGGAATTTAGCAATGAGTAAATGCTAAGCACAGAAACAAAATCCCTGCACTTACAGCATTTAGTAATGGGTATTTTATAATAAAGTAATTAGTAAGCTAAACTACCATAACAAGTTGTTTGTAAAATAAAAATTGTGAATAGGTGTGCTTCCATTCTCCAACTTAAAAAACAAACAAACAGGTTTCCCATTCCAATTGGATACAATAACAAATATAATTCATGCAGTGGATATTCTATAGCTATACCATGAAGAATAAATTAATGTAGAGTAAATCATAAACTCTCAAGAATCCCAGGGACAGGGGAGCCTGTTGGGCTGCCGTCTACGGGGTCACACAGAGTCAGACACGACTGAAGCGACTTAGCAGCAGCACCAAGAACTAGAAGGGGCGTTAAACATCATATAGCATTTCTAACACTTGAGTTCTTCTTATAATATCCCCCTCAAGTGGTTGCTTAGCCAATGCCTGAACATTCCAGAGAGCGGTTCCAAATCAGACCATTCTAATTCTGGACAGGAAGTTCCTTGAAATGAGCAAAGTGAACTGAAATCTTGTTTACTTTCACCCACCAGTCCTAGATAAATTCCTTGGAGCCAAAGAGCAATATCAAATCCTTATTCCAAATGTCATTTCTTCCCAGTCACTCTTTAAATCATTCCTCACATGTCTTGGTTTCTAAAACCTCCTGGTTGATCATATGCCTCTTAGTACTTTAAAATCTAAACATTACCACGAGTAGCCAGATAACCTCAGGACCATGAGTTCTGCTAGAGATCACTTGTTTTCACCTGGGCAAAGGCAGGCGGGTACTTATCAGAATCACCCATGAGGCTCTATTTATGCAATAAATGTTGCTCCTTCCACACCTTCAAAAGCATTCCAGGGACTTTCTTATGGCCCAGTAGTTAATAATCTGTCTTCCAATGTGGGGGAGGTGGGTTCAATCCCTGGGCAGGGAACTAAGATCCCACGTGCTGTGGGGTAACTAAGACCAGACACAGCCAAAAATAAACAAACTTAAAAAAAAAAAGCATCCAGGGGAAGACGGAGATGGGATAGTAAAATGTAGAAAAGTTCTACAGGTGATTCTGAAATGCTCCCCTGAACTGAAAAGCACTATCTAAATATACTTCAGATAATCTTAAGATATTAATCACTTTCAAAATATACCCACCCACCATATTTTTGAGTATAACTGAGCTTTAGTGTCTCACTTTTAAAATGATAAATAAATTCAGAGGTAGAAAATTACTTTTTATGACACAAAGTAAAAACTACTTCAAAGAGTTTGGAGAATAAAAAAGAATGATACATTTAATTCTAGGAGTATCTCATGCAGAATTCTTAATCCTTACTCATTTATTCTGCTTTTATTATGCTAAAGACAACTAGCATAAGGTATACCCTGATATATGGATCCAAACGAATATATACAAGTGTACAAAAAATAAATTCTCAATATATTTAAATAAACATCTATTGTGTTTTACCTGGGGCCATTCCCCTCCTGATGTGGCCCGCCTTATTATTTCATTTATTGTGTTTTTTCGAGAATCTGGATCTACACGGGACACCAACACTGGCTGCAAGGCCCGCAATATTCCTTTAAAACAAATGAAGAGTCAAAAGTCATTTTTTGGGCTATAGCTACTATAGAAATGATACCAAATTATAAAACAAATTGCATGGAAAATTAAAAAGATAGCAAATCAAAGAGAACAACTTAAAAAACCCTCTAACTCAAAGTTTGTTAGAACTTATTAATAGATTCTGGCTTCCAAAGGACAGGTGGCTATTTATACCTAAAAATATTTCATTGATTTCACAGAAGTTAGCAATAGGAATATGGGGAAAAAAGCAAATGCAATTTTCTCCCTAAAAGACTTCTCAATTTACATTAAACATTTTATAATATGCCATAAGGTTGTCTTGTTTTATTTTGGGAATATTCTTGCAATAATATTGCAAACTGATTATGTGAAGCCATAGTACCTGTGGGTAGGAGGCAATTGCTATTTATCTTAACAAAATTTTCAGTGCAATAGTCTTTTTAAGTAGGTAGCTTCCTAGCACAATAAACCTCATTTCACCAAAACTCTATTGCTAAACAACTTTGGGGGAAAATGTCATGTTACACAAAGCAAGGTGGTTATCTTAAAAAAAAAGAGAGAGAGAGAGAGTGTGTGTGTGTGTCTTTCTTAGCTGAATGACAAAGCTGTAAGAACTACTATCATTTTCTCTAGAGTACTAAGACAGCATCAGGCAGTTTTCAAACCTTCTCTCTCACCACCTGATGCTTGGCAATAGCCTTGGGACAACTGGAAGCAGTTACTTAGAGACTAATCCCCAGGGGAGAAAGCAAAGCATCTGGTAGGAAAAAACATTTCACTTGTTTCATTATTTTTATGGCATTCTACATCATAATTTTCAACAAGTTATACATTTTTCCCTCATGGAGATTTGGGGGCAATAATGAAGAAAACAGAGTTGGGAGAAAAGATTTATTGCATTTATCCGCCTAATACCCTGAAGAGAAATTCACTGAAATACTAGGTAACTGGTGCTTTCACAAATTCTCCAATTAAATTCTCTCTCAAAAAATTTACCATATTTTGTATTGAAAAACTGTTCTTTGGGGCTTATATTTAGGAGCAGGAAGAAGTGATGGTGCAGCAGCATAGGTAAGGTTTAAAAAGAATGATAGTGGATTTCCCTGGCGATCTGGTGGTTAAGACTCTGTGATTCCCTGCAGGGGGTGCCAGTTTGATCCCTGGTAGGGAAACTAAGATCCCACATGCTGCACGGCACAGCCAAAAAGATAAATGAAATAAATAAATATTTAAAAGAGTTATACCTGAAAGTTTTAAAAATTAAAAAAAATAATAAAAAGAATGATGAGGTATGTAGGGAGGTCTTTAATCTTTTTTCATAAATTCATTCTTTTGATATTATACCTCATTAAAAGCAATGAAATATGTTTGAAGTGTTTTATTATTTTTAAATCTTTAAAAAATCAATCAGTAAACTAGACAGAATTTTCTAAATTTAAAGCATGAACATGAAAATATTTTATCTCTGTTGTCTTACAGAGTACTTACTGCCAATCAGAGGCACCTGCACATTCTCATTTCGAGATACTATAGAAGGTAATCCAGCTGCAACACAGGCAATTCCATCAAAGAATGTTGAGTGAGGGGCAACGACAAAAATTGGTGCTTCCAACGGAGTTGCAATCTTTCCTTTCACAGTAACTACAAACCCCATTGAGAAGAACATGGCATGGCCTAGAAACTTCAAGACTGGATGAGTAATTTTCCTTTGGAAATAAATATTAAAATGGACATAATTAGCTTTACCAATTGCAGCTAATAGCAGGGTTTTACTCTAAAGCACAAAGCAAAAACCAAAACACGTCAGCACTTCATTTTAAAATATCAGCTAGCAAGAATGGCTAACACTTCAGTGGAGCTCTTTCTGCCAGGCACTGTTCTAAGTACTTTATGCATATTAATTTCTTTAATCCCTAGCCCAATTTTATGAAATAGAGAGCATTTATCATTATTCCAATTTTACAGATGAGAAAACTGAGGCCCAGAGAAGTAGTTTTTCCAAGGCCACGTGGCTAAGTGGCTCCATTATTCTGTGACTATAACGTAATAAGAATGAATTTTCAACATGCATCCCCCACTGAGAAATTAAAATCAGTCTTGTCCTTCATATGAGTCACCTTAGATATATATATTTGTGTAACAAAGATGCTGCTACCCTCAAAAACACTAGCATGCTGAAACAGTCCTCAGAGTTATTTTTAAAATAAAAGTAAGCCTTATTACTTATAACATTATAGCCCTTAAAAATCATGAAGAATCTTAAGAAGCAAATTTATTATCTTACTTCCTGGAACAAAGATGCACTTAATTCTGGTTATTGATTTGTTTACCATTTTAAAAGAATCTGACATTAAAAATTAATTAAGTCAAATTGTGCCAGGAATCCTGCTGGACACATAAGACAAGTGAGATCCAGTCTCTGTCTTTGATAAACTCAGTTGAGTAGGAAAACAAAAACACAGTCCTAGAAGTTCAAACCCATGACGGACCTCTCAGTACATGAATAGGCATATAGCCTTCCATGAAAACTATGTGTCTCCCGTAAGACATCTGACAGGGGTTTTAACAAATGAGCTTCCTATTGAATTCTCTCAGCATTCACATAATAATATTGTGAGGAGCTATTAAGCAACTAACTCCCAAGGAAGTTTCTCTAACTTTTATTTCATGGTGAGAAGTGAGACACAGAAAGCCCAAGTACTTTTCAGGAGGGCACCGGGAAATGATTGCTCTCTCCTTGCTCTGTAGTTTAAGACCTGAGTTCTTTCTTTATTTAAAGATAAAGAGCTCACCCTGTCACAGAACTTTCAGACCTCTTGTTTTTAATTGATAGTGATGTAGCCTCTGCTGCTAAGTCACTTCAGTTGTGTCCAGCTCTGTGCGACCCCATAGATGGCAGCCCATGAGGATCCCCCATCCCTGGGATTCTCCAGGCAAGAACACTGGAGTCGGTTGCCATTTCCTTCTCCAATGCATAAACGTGAAAAGTGAAAGTGAAGTCACTCAGTCGTGTCAGACTCGTAGCTACCCCATGGACTGTGGCCCACCAGGCTCCTCCGTCCATGGGATTTTCCAGGCAAGAGTGCTGGAGTGGGGTGCCATTGCCTTCTCCGATGTAGCCTCTAACAAGGTCCAATCCCTGGGTTGGAAAGATCCTCTGGAGGAGGGCATGACAACCCACTCCAGTATTCTTGCCTGGAGAATCCCCATGGACAGAGGAGCCTGGAGGGCTACAGTGCATGGGGTTGCAAAAAGTCACACACGACTGAGCGGCTAAGCACAACACAGCACAGCCTCTAACGACTGCATTCCAAAATATCCTATATTCAGAGCCACAATTGTTGATCACTGCCTAAACTTCAATAAATTCTTCTAATCTCGATTCACCTAATATTTAGACATAGTTACTTTTTACCTCTTCCAGCCAGTTATTGGGTGGGTCAACTTTTCAGGACAGCATGCTGTTGAAATTGCAGCGAGCGACCACGCCAGTAATAAAATTAATGCAACCAATAGGGCACGAATTGGAAGCAGGATAATTCCAAGGAAGAAAATCTGAAAGTCAAAGTTGATTTAAAAAAAAAATAGGTGACATTATTTTAATGCTGTAGCTATCAAACAGATATACTTAAAAGAAAAATCTTAGGCTATTCAAGCTTTCACTCAAAGATGAATTGAGTATTACCCTGCACCAGGCAACGATCTAAGCACAAAGGAAATAAGACATTATATCTGACCTCACAAAGTCTGCTAGGTAGCAAAAGAAATAGGGGAGAAAACCAGTGAATGTGAATAGGGGTTGCTGGGGAAACAGAGAAAAGGTGTGTTGGGCTTAGTGGTAATGCGGGATTAGTAGTTGTGACACACAGGCTTAGTCGCCCCACGGCACGTGGAATCTTCTGAATGCCATGTCACTGGCATTGCAAGGTGGATTCTTAACCACTGGAAGTCTGGTTGTATCATTTTTAAATGTCACTGGTTGTGTATGAGAATTTCAGTCACTGTATATCCTTGCTGACATTTGGTGTTTAAAATCACTTTAAAAAATCAATTTTATGAAGGCCTAAATTACTTAAAACACAATCCACCTATTTTAAATATGAGCTTTTCAAATGTATAGCCCTATGCAGACATCACCATAATCAAGATATAGATCATTTCCATCACTCAAAAAAGATCCCTTGTGTCTCTTTGTAGTCAATGTATCCTCAGTGTATGGCAACCACTGACAATCTTTCACTATAGTTTATGCCTGTTTCATATTTTCATATAAATGAAACCACATGGTATGTACTGTTTTACATCTGGCTTCTTTCACTTCATATTTTTGAGATTCAACCACGTTGTCATATGTATCAGTAATACAGTCTTTTTCATTGCAGAGTGATATTCCATTGTATGAATATACTGCAATTAATTTACCCATTAATCTGTTCAGGGACATTTAGCCTATTATAAGTTCTTATCTATATAAGTAAACATCAATTTTTGAGACTCATACATTTTCATTCATGGTGGATGGTGGTGAAATTGTCAGGCCAGGATGTGCTTAAAGAGCATGCCAAATTGTTTTCCAAAGTGGTTGTGTCGTTTTATACTTCCACCAATGAAGTATGAAAGTTCCTGTTGCTTCACAGCCTCATCAGTTTTCAGTGTTGTCAATCTTTGTAGCCATCCTGGTGGGTGTAAAATGATATCTCATTGTGGTTTCTTTAATGAACAATGATGCTGAGTAAATTTTTTCATGTGCTATTGGTTATCCCTTTAACCTATCTGTTCAAGTCTTTAGTCCATTTTCATTGGGTTGTTAGTTGTTTTCTGATCAATTTTTAGGAGGTCTTCATATATTGTTGACAAGCCCTTTTTCAATATATATATTAAAAATATTTTCTCCTATTCCATGGTTTGCTTTTTCATTTTCTTATTGGTATCTTTCAATGAGAAGCGTTTTAATTCTGATGAAGACTAATTTATCAATTTAGTTCTCTTCTGCATCCTTTCTAAGAAATCTTTACCTATAGCAAGATCATGAAGATATTTTATATTGTCTTCTTCTAGATGATATATGGATTTTGTTTTTATGTTCAAGTCTATGATCCATCGTAAATTACTTTCTGTGTGGTGTACAGTAGGGATCAAGTTTCATTTTTATCTACAGATTTATCTAGTTGTTCCAGAACCAGCTCCCCCCGCCGGACGAAAGGGGGGCACCCCTGCTCTGAGGCCTGTGGAATCTTAGTTCCTGGACCAGGGATCAAAGCTGCCCCCCTTCCAGGGAACTGCTGAGTCTTAACCATTGGACCGCCAGTGAAGTGCCATCCCCAGAACCAATTTTGAAAAGACTTCACATTCCCCAATAAGTTTTGTTGGCCACTTTGTCAAAAAATCAATTGAACTTACATGTAGGCTCTCCATTATGTTTTGTTGATCTATTCATCTGTATGTCTGTCAATTCCCTACTCTCTTAATTGCTGTAGTCTTGTAATAAGTCTTGAAATCTGGTAGTGTATGTCCTCCAACTTTTTATTTTTCAAACTTTTTTTTGGGATAATGTAGATCCTTAGTACTTACACATACATTTCAGAATTAATCTGTCAGTTTCCACACAAAAAGCCTGTCGGAATTTTTGTTGAGCTTTCGATGAACCTAAAGATCAATTTGGGAGGAATTACCATCTTAATAATGTTGATTCTTCCAACTTACAAACATGGTATAGATCTTTATTTTATGTAAATCTTCATTAATTTCTTACAATAGAGTTCTGTTATTTTCGTTGTAGTGGTCTTGAATCTGCTTGCAATGCAGGAGACCCTGGTTCAATTCCTGGGTTGGGAAGATCTGCTAGAGAAGAGACAGGCTACACACTTCAGTATTCTTGGGCTTCCCTGATGGCTCAGCTGGTAAAGAATCTGCCTGCAATGTGGAAGTCCTGGGTTTGATCCCTGGGTTGGGAAGATCCCCTGGAGAAGGGAACAGCTACCCACTCCAGTATTCTGGNGGTTGGGAAGATCTGCTAGAGAAGAGACAGGCTACACACTTCAGTATTCTTGGGCTTCCCTGATGGCTCAGCTGGTAAAGAATCTGCCTGCAATGTGGAAGTCCTGGGTTTGATCCCTGGGTTGGGAAGATCCCCTGGAGAAGGGAACAGCTACCCACTCCAGTATTCTGGCCTGGAGAATTCCATGGACTATACAGTCTATGGGGTTGCAAAGAGTCGGACATGACTGAAAGACTTTCACTTATTGCTATCATGAGACTATTTAATTTCATCTTGCAGTTGCTGCTAGTATACAGACAAAGTTGATTTAAAATTTTAATCTTTAAACATTATTAAGATGACAAAACCAATTTTGAGTAACTCTTTGTCAGATTAAGAGGATTATGCATCATATTTTCTTTTGGTAATAAGTTATCTCTGTAGGAAGGCCTTCTTTTGACACTATTGTGATTATTTTCCTCTCCTTCTTCATAGCACTTACTAAGACACGGAATTCTATATATTTCTATACTTGCTTGTTTAACTTTTTCAGTGAAATACAGGCTTAAGATAGGCAGAGTCCTTATTTCTCTTGTTCATTATATCTCTATCTCCAGAGAGTAACATCGTGCCTGGCATATGGCAGGCATCCAACAAATATTTTTGGTATGGTAAATGACCCACAGTTACAATTCCATATTCTACTGATGAATAACTTTTTCAGTGAAATACAGGCTTAAGATAGGCAGAGTCCTTATTTCTCTTGTTCATTATATCTCTATCTCCAGAGAGTAACATCGTGCCTGGCATATGGCAGGCATCCAACAAATATTTTTGGTATGGTAAATGACCCACAGTTACAATTCCATATTCTACTGATGAAAGAAAAGCTAGGCTAACTTTCTCCATGCCACTATAGAACAGACCCTTAAACAGTCAAAAAGAGAGGAGGAGCAGTAAAGCTAAGCCCTGTGAGATGCAGAAGTGACAACAGTCCTTAAACAAGATATTGATCATCATTTAAGATTAAATTTAGCCTAAATTCATGATATTGAGTCATCCTTAAACACAAGTATATCAGTCTTTTAAACTGGATAATACAGACAACATTGTTTTTCAATCATGTCTATTTAAATTTTCCTTTACCCAGACTGTTCAATCCATTGAAACTACTTTGGAATCTCTGTCTACATGCATTTTAACATTTTTAAAAATATTGCAACTATATTCATTTCTATCCAATCCGAGTAGTAAGTTTTAAGTACAATTTGTATACAAACTACAAAACTACAATTGTATACAATTTGTAGATAACAAATGGCATTGATAACTATCAAGATCAGCAAACAATACCAGGTTCTTTCACATATTATCTCACTTAATTTTAACCCTCCTTGGAAAACTCAGCAGTGGCCACAGGACTGGAAAAGGTCAGTTTTCATTCCAATTCCAAAGAAAGGCAATGCCAAAGAATGCTCAAACTACCACACAATTGCACTCATCTCACACGCTAGTAAAGTAATGCTCAAAATTCTCCAAGCCAGGCTTCAGCAATACGTGAACCATGAACTCTCGGATGTTCAAGCTGGTTTTAGAAAAGGCAGAGGAACCAGAGATAAAATTGCCAACATCCGCTGGATCATGGAAAAAGCAAGAGAGTTCCAGAAAAACATCTATTTCTGCTTTATTGACTATGCCAAAGCCTTTGACTGTGTGGATCACAATAAACTGTGGAAAATTCTGAAAGAGATGGGAATACCAGACCACCTAACCTGCCTCTTGAGAAATCTGTATGCAGGTCAGGAAGCAACAGTTAGAACTGGACATGGAACAACAGACTGGTTCCAAATAGGAAAAGGAGTACGTCAAGGCTGTATATTGTCTCCCTGCTTATTTAACTTATATGCAGAGTACATCATGAGAAACGCTGGACTGGAAGAAACACAAGCTGGAATCAAGATTGCCGGGAGAAATATCAATAACCTCAGATATGCAGATGACACCACCCTTATGGCAGAAAGTGAAGAGGAGCTAAAAAGCCTCTTGATGAAAGTGAAAGAGGAGAGCGAAAAAGTTGGCTTAAAGCTCAACATTCAGAAAACGAAGATCATGGCATCTGGTCCCATCACTTCATGGGAAATAGATGGGGAAACAGTGGAAACAGTGTCAGACTTTATTTTTGGGGGCTCCAAAATCACTGCAGATGGTGACTGCAGCCATGAAATTAAAAGACGCTTACTCCTTGGAAGAAAAGTTATGACCAACCTAGATAGTATATTCAAAAGCAGAGGCATTACTTTGCCGACTAAGGTCCGTCTAGTTAAGGCTATGGTTTTTCCTGTGGTCATGTATGGATGTGAGAACTGACTGTGAAGAAGGCTGAGCACCAAAGAATTGATACTTTTGAACTGTGGTGTTGGAGAAGACTCTTGAGAGTCCCTTGGACTGCAAGGAGATCCAACCGGTCCATTCTGAAGGAGATCAGCCCTGGGATTTCTTTGAAAGGAATGATGCTGAGGCTGAAACTCCAGTACTTTGGCCACCTCATGAGAAGAGTTGACTCATTGGAGAAGACTCTGATGCTGGGAGGGATTGGGGGCAGGAGGAGAAGGGGACGACAGAGGATGAGATGGCTGGATGGCATCACGGACTCTATGGACGTGAGTCTGAGTGAACTCCAGGAGATGGTGATGAACAGGGAGGCCTGGCGTGCTGCGATTCATGGGGTCACAAAGAGTCAGACAGGACTGAGCGACTTAACTAACTAACTTGATGTATTATTATTCCAATTTAATAGATAAGGAAAGTGAAGTTCAGAGAGGTCAACTGACTTGGCCAGTCATACAACTTACAAATGACAGGGTTTTCTAAGACTAGTGATCATTCCATTATATCAAAATTCTTATAGAGTTACTTGGAAGTGCTCTCTAAATGGTTGCAGGCATGCTATTTACAAAAACAAAAAACGAAACTCAAAAATTTAGTAATCCAGGTACAATGTACATACTTACGAACATGCCACTTTGAGCCTCTCTCCAATACATGAAGCCAAAGAGATGGACATACTTTCATTTAAGTATAACTGATTTAATGAACTCAGGCCAAAAGGAATTCTGAATGAGAGTCAATGAATTTGTTAAGTGTTTCTGAGTGACTGTCACTCAGAAATTTTAAGATATCATGGGAATATATTTTAAGACATAAATATAATATTAAGACACATTTTAAGATCAAGTTTTTAAACATTTAGTTTCTTTACAAAGAGGTATTGCTACATTCATTATCTTCCTCTTCCTTTCTCATACCTTCAGACACTCATCAACCATTACCGTAATCACCACCGACACTGTTTAGCCCAGCACTTGACCTATCTCTGCCACAGAGGACAATGGTCTCAGTGCAGATAAGCATGCTGTGCAAAAATTACACTATTTCAAATCCAAAGTAAATAAATATGTAAGATGGACAGGAAACATTAAAAAATTTCCCCCATGCAGAACACATAGGACAAATGTAGCTTGCATAGTCTATCTTGTTCTCTGATCACTAACTTCACCAAAGAGGAAGTCCAAAGAGTGAGTGTAACTGCTAATGGTAAAAGTAGTGCTTTACAAGAAAAAGGAAAGGACAAGAACTTCCTTTTTGTATAGAGCCATTTTTAACAACCAGAGAGTCTCTCCTCCTTGAATCTAGGAGAAGTGTTTGGGTGAAAACCCATTCAGGACCAAAAACTCTTGAATACCTTAAGCGGACCCATATTATTCCTTTTCTTAGGTTGTGATTTCCCACCCTTGATGCAACTGCTCAGCCAAAACACCCTGCCTTTCTTTTGGTTCTAATTCCAGACCCGGGTTCTCTGCCTTCTCCCTCACTCTTTTCATCCCAAAAGGACTCCTCTCCTTCCCACAGACAAAACAACCAAAAGCTCCCCAAACCTACTCTCCTGAAGTACGATGAGCTCCCACTACACTTCCACACACTCAGGTTGAAGTTCTTCTCCCAGAGCCCTTCCCTCTTCTCAGTATGGAATGTTTCCTCTGCCACGGGCCTGCTCAGCCTCCTCCTGTTTAGCACTTTCTCCCAAGACCCACATGCTCTTTGCACCTTCTCTTCTCACACACACACACCCAGACCTCCAAGCATCCTCCAAGGGTCCTAAATTCTCAGCGCAGCATCTCTGCCCCCTGCAGACTCCTAGCCCCTTCAGAAGCCCTCCCCTCTCAGATCTACATCCCTTTCTTCCTCGAACCTGGCTTCCCAGACTCACTCCCCTCAGTCACTTCCCCTTTACACCCACACTGCCCTCTAAAAACAGCCTCCTCAGACGGACCCATGGCCCCCCTCAAACTGCCTCCTCCCTCAGATCCACACCCCCGCCCTGCATCTGTCTCCCCTGTCAGGCGTCCCTCACCTGGACTGCCTCCGCCGTCAGACGTCCCTCACCTGGACTGCTTCCTCCCTCAGGCCCGCTCCCCTCACTTGGACCTGCCTCCGCTCTCAAACTCCTGTCGCTCACCTGAATCTTCCTTGCCGGTCAGTCTCTAGTCACTCTCCTGAATTTCCGACAGACTCACATCCCTCACCTGGGTCTGCCTCCCCTGTCAGACGTCCCTCACCCGGATCTGCCCTCCTCCCTCTCACCCATGCCCCTCACTTGAATCCGCCTCTCCTGTCAGACCCTCGCCCCGCACCTGGATGCGCCTCGCCACGCCCAGCCGCGTCTGCTGCACGAAGGGATTGGGCACAGGTGGCGGGAAGAAGGACGCCTGGCGGGGCACCATGGGCGGCCGCAGCCCCGCGTTCCCGACGCCAGCTCCCGGCACAGTGGCCGCCACGGCCCGCGCGTCAGCGCACCGGTTCATGGCCGACCCTGGCGTCTGACTAGAGCGAAGCGACCCACGCGGAGCGCGCGAGTGGGCACCGCGGCCAAGACTCAGTGGGAGCCGCTTAGGAGTCCGGGGCTTCTGCGCAGGCGCCAAAGTTACCTAGCCGCCCTCCGCTCTCGCCCCGCCCCTCTGGCTCGGAACACGCCCAGGTTCTGGCCCCACCCCCGCACCCCCACCTCAAGCACAGCCCCACCCTTTTAGGTGTCCGCCCCCTTGGAGGTGACTTTTTTCCTTCAAAGCGACGCACCCGCAAGAGAGACAGTTTAGACTGTTCTCTGCTCCGGCATCAGGCCAACCNTTGGATTCTGTCTCTTATACACATCTACCCCCGCACCCCCACCTCAAGCACAGCCCCACCCTTTTAGGTGTCCGCCCCCTTGGAGGTGACTTTTTTCCTTCAAAGCGACGCACCCGCAAGAGAGACAGTTTAGACTGTTCTCTGCTCCGGCATCAGGCCAACCTGGCTTAACTTTCGCTTTTACTGGCTCTTTGGCCAAATCATTGTCTCCATGAACCTCCGTTGCCTCATTCGTAATACCGAGATAAACAGAACCTGAATCCAGCGATCGGAGGAGCAACTCTTGGGCTGTTCCATTAAGAGGGCTCATTATCCAGGGTGGATCTGATTTCTGGTGCATGTTTTGCTTAAACCAGTTTGAGTATCATGTTTATCAGTTACGGCTGAAAGAGTCCTGACTGATAGAGAAACCGGTGCCAGGAGTGGGCTGTCTTCCAGTCAAAATATGGACTGACAATTGTAGCTCAAGGAAAATTGAGCTACAATTACTAGAAAAATACAAAACCACCATTGCCCTCTGACTAGATGAGGAACCTGGTCTCAGAAAAAAGAGAAGTGACTTGGAGACTTGGAGACTATTTGTCTCCACTTTACTCGCATCAGAGTCTGAAAAGAAATAAAAACCATGATCAGAAGGTCCACCAATGGAGCTTCCCCCAGGCTGACTTCAGGAGAAGTCAGGACATAGGGACAGCAAATCCATGGAAGAAGGGAAGCGTTTTGATGTTCCTAAGGGAGTTGGTGATGGACAGGGGGGTGCTGCAATTCATGGGTTTGCAAAGAGTCGGACACGACTGAGCGACTGAACTGAACTGAAGCAAATACTCATTAGGCAAAAATGAAATCAGGTGGCATGATCAAGGTATGAAAAGTGACTCTTGAAAACTGGAAGTGGCTTATGGCAAGTTTCAGAGAATCAACTGAAATATATGGCATCTTAGAAACAAGCATCCTGCCTGCAGCACTTCACTGTCAGAATCAGAGAGATGATGTGGTCTGGTGCAAAAAGAGCACAGACTTGGAAGTCCCAAAACCCAAAAGCAAGGTTGCGGTCCAGGGTTAACTCACCACAGACCCGTGACAAAAATCACTCCCCTTATTGAGCCTTTGTTTTCGTATATATAATGGAGAGAAGAGAGTTCAGTTCAGTTCAGTCGCTCAGTCGTGTCCGACTCTTTGTGACCCCATGCATCGCAGCACGCCAGGCCTCCCTGTCCATCACCAACTCCCGGAGTTTACTCATACCCATGTCCATTGAATCAGTGATGCCATCCAGCCATCTCATCCCCTATCACCCCCTTCTCCTCCTGCCCCCAATCCCTCCCAGCATCAGAGTCTTTTCCAATGAGTCAACTCTTCGCATGAGGTGGCCAAAGAACTAGAGTTTCAGCTTTAGCATCACTCCTTCCAAAGAAATCCCAGGGCTGATCTCTTTCAGAATGGACTGGTTGGATCTCATTGGTCCCTAAATTCTGCCTCCTGAGAATTCTGTATATAGGTCAAGAAGCAACAGTTAAAGTTGGACAAGGAACAACAAACTGGTTCCAAACCAGGAAAGGAGTACATCAAGACTGTGTATTGTCACCCTGATTATTTAACTTCTATGCAGAGTACATCATGCAAAATGCCGGGCTGGATGAAGCACAAGCTGGAATCAAGATTGCCGGGAGAAATATCAATAACCTCAGATACGCAGATGATACCACCCATATGGCAGAAAGCAAAGAAGAAGTAAAAAGCCTCTTGATGAGAGTGAAAAAGTTGGCTTAAAATTCAACATTCAGAAAACGAAGACCATGGCATCTGGTCCCATCACTTCATGGCAAATAGACATAGACGGGGAAACAATGGAAACAGTGACAGACTATTTCTTGGGCTCCAAAAATCACTGCAGATGGTGACTGCAGCCCTGAAATTAAAAGACACTTTCTCTTTGGAAGAAAAGCTATGACCAACCTAGACAGCAAATAAAAATCAGAGACATTACTTTTCCAGCAAAGGCCTGTCTAGTCAAAGCTATTTGGTTTTTCCAGTAGTCATATATCAATGTGAGAGTTGGACTATAAAGAAAGTTGACCACTGAAGAATTGATGCTTTTGAACTATGGTGTTGGAAAAGACTCTTGAGAGTCCCTTGGACTGCCGACTCGATGGACACGAGTTTGAGTAGGCTCCGGGAGTTGGTGATGGACAGGGAAGCTCGGAGTGCTGCAGTCCGTGAGGTCGAAAAGAGTCAGACATGACTGAGGGACTGAACTGAACTGAAATTAAAAGTGAAATGAAAGGGGGAAAAAAAGCATACCTATTGCCAAAAATCTGCTCCAAATTAACTCCCCTGTATTAGAACTGTCTCCAAAGGAGCTTTTATTTTTAAATTTTGTTGGACTATAGTTGATTAAGATGAGTGCTGAAGAATTGATGCTTTTGAACTGTGGTGCTGGAGAAGACTCTTGAGAGTCTCATGGACTGCAAGGAGATCCAACCAGTCAATCCTAAAGGAAATCAACCCTGAATATTCATTGGAAGGACTGATGCTGAATCTGCATTTCCAATATTTTGGCCACCTGATGCAAAGAACTGACTCATTGGAAAAGACCCTGATGCTGGGAAAGATTGAAGGCAGGAGGAGCAGGAGACGACAGAGGATGAGATGGTTCAGTCGTATCACTGACTCGATGGACATGAGTTTGAGCAAGTTCCAGGAGTTGGTGATGGATAGGGAAGCCTTGCATGCTGCAGTCCATGGGATCGCACAGAGTCAGACTGAGTGACTGAACTGAACTGATCTACAATGTTGTGTTTGTTTCAGGTATATAGCACAATGATTCAGTTATACATATATTTATTCTTTTTCAGGTTCTTTTCTCATACAGGTTATTACAGAATATTGAGCAGACTTCCCTGTGCTATATAGTAGATCCTTGTTGGTTATCTATCTTATATATAGAAGTATGTATATGTTAATCCCAAGCTCCTGATTTCTCTCTCCCCCCATTTCCCAAGTTTGTGTTCAACATCTGTAAGTCTGGATATGAATCTTTTTAGATCTCACAAAATTATTTTAGGATAATAAACCAAGTGATGATTAAAACAGGGCATTATTCTCTGGTGGTCCAGTGGCTGGGACTCTGAGCTCTCAATGTCGAAGGCCCAGGTTCAGTCCTGGTTGGGGAACTAGGGTCCCACAGGCCACGCAGCACAGCCGACAGAATAAACAAACAAAACAAACAGAAAAAAAACAAGTGATGAATAAAACAGGAAAAGAAAAAACTATGATGGGGCAAGGACATGCATTATCTTGGTATGTGTAGCTGAATTTCTTTAATATATTATGAAGAATCGAAAAACACAGCAAAACAATTTCACAGTTTTCCCATCGAGAGGTAGAGTCTTTCCCCATCCCTAGAATCTGGGCTGACCTCACAACTTGTTCTGACCAATAAAATGTGGCAGAAGTGGTATCATGTGAGTTTTAGAGCCTGGGCCCCAAGGGGCCTTATAATTTTTGCTCCCAAACTCTTGCCACTGCTTAGGGAAGCTCAGGCCAAACTGCTGAATAACAGCTCATAGCGAGGGAGAGGCCCGGTGAGCAGGCAACACCGAGAAAGTGAGAGAGGAGCTTCCCCAGTGGCTCAGTGGTAAAGAATCCACCTGCTGATGCAGGAGACACAGCTTCAATCCCTGGTTCCAGAGGATTGAACATGCTATGGAGCAACGGAGCCCATGTGCTACAACTAATGAGCCTGTGACCTAGAGCCTGGGAAGCAAGACTACTGAGCCTGCAAAGTACTACAGTGACCGAAGCCCACATGCCCTAGAACCCGAGCACTGCAGCTAGACAGTAGGCCCCCCTCACAGCTAGAGAAAAGCCCAGGCAGCAACCAAGACGCAGAACAGCCAAAAATAAAGTAAACTAAAATTATTTTAAAAAGAAGGAAAGTGAGGGAGGCCTCCTTGAACCCTGGGCTGCCTTTGTGGCTCAGCTGGTAAAGAATCTGCCTGCAATGCGAGAGACCTGGGTTTGATCCCTGAGTCGGCAAGATCCCCGGGAGAAGGGAAAGGCTACCCACTACAGTATTCAGGCCTGGAGAATTCCATGGACTATATAGTCCATGGGGTCGCAGAGTCAGACACAACTGAGCGACTTTCACTTTTTCACTACCCTGAAGATGTTCAAGGGCCTAGATGGACGTTTCGCTGGTAGGGGTTAGGGAAAGGATATTCCCGGTACCTGAGACCAGTTCGTCAAGCCCTGAGTGGCTGAAAGGTAGATGGAGTTGGTGAATGACATGTTTATCAATCAACTGCTCAGAGGAGGCTGAAGGCGCGATGAGACTCTGACTCTGGGCCCTGGGATGGCTGCTCCTTCCAAGGTATTCACTGTAGAAGTCTCAGAATCTTCCTACCCAACCAGACAGATGTAGCCTTTAGGTACTCAAGTGACCTCTCTGAGGCTGCATACTTATCTCAGCATGGGAAGATTCATTCCTACCCTGAATGGATTGTGGTAATAAGTAAAATAATGCCTGTGTAGTGTTCATAGAAGTGCATGCAAGAAACGGCACCTTTCAGGTATTACACGTGGAGCAGCTGAATTTTCTCAGTATAAAAAAGAACCTTAATAACAATGTATTACAGCCATGCTATAAACTGTCCCCAGGGCTTCCCTGGTGGCTCCGTGGTAAAGAATCTGCTTGCAATGCAAGAGACCCAGGTTTGATCCCTGGGTCGGGAAGATCCCCTGGAGAAGAGAATGGCTGGCAGACCTGTGTGGCCCTTCAGCACAGAAGGAAGTCTCTCGAGTCCTTAAGAACCTGAGTAATTGGACAGGCCACCGGAGAAAAGAGGACTCCACTGAGGTCACCTCCAGAGACCTGTCCATTCCTCATCCTCTCCCCACCAGCCCCACCATGAGAGGAAGTAATAGACTGTTGGAACCAGGGAAGGTCTCTGAAATAATCCCAGGCCTTATGTTCTCTTAGCAGCTCTAGGGGAGTCCTCCCTGGTAGCTCAACTGGTAAAGAATTTGCCTGCAATGCAGGAGACCCCAGTTCTATTGCTGGGTGGGGAAATTCTCCTGGAGAAGGGATGGGTTACCCACTCCAGTATTCTTGGGCTTCCCTGGTGGCTCAGACGGTAAAGAATCTGCCTGCAAAGCAGGAAACCTGGATTGGGAAGATCCCCTGGACGGCATGGCAATCTACTCCAGTATTCTTGCCTGGAGAATCCCATGAACAGAGGAGCTGGCAGGCTACAGTCCATAGGATCGTGAAAGGTTGGACATGACCGAGTAAGCACAGCACAGCACAGCTCAGCAGCTCTAAAATTTCCATATAGGAGGGGATTAAGGATGGGCAGTCTGCTGGGAAGGAAGGATAAGGAGCTTACCCATCAATAGAAGCTGTGTTTAGAATGCACACACAGTTCTCCCCTAGCTGTGTTTATTAGAGAGTTGGGGGGAGGGGAGATGGAGGGTAATGCTGCTGATGAAGATACTCGGTTTCTGACTAAAGCTTCTTCTCTGGGTCACCTTTGGCCTTGACTCAGGATGTTATCCAGTATCTATGGTACCCTCGGAAAATCACTTTTCTCCAAGCTTTAGTTTCCTTATCAATCAAAGTTGACTGATACTAGCCTCCCTTTTTCAGGTTGCTATAATCTAAATGAAGTGATGCATGCGAAGGGTATGGTACATAGTAAGCATTGTATTAATGGAAAGGGTGTTACTGTTAAATTCACTACTATTAGTATTAGAATTTACGTTATTGTCAAGGCAGAAACTGAGACTCAAGAAGAAAGGAAACCTTGAACAAGACCCTGCAATCAAATAACAGAAACTCTGCTGTGGCTCTTTCCATGGGACCGAGGGACTCCAGCTCACCCACCCAGAGAGCCTCTTGTTGATTACTTTGGCAGCTGTGACCTTTCCAGCAGATGTCAACTATGCCCTGCAGGGAGCAGAGATTTAGACTTTCTGCATTTCCTCTTTGAGCTGGGGCTGGGGCTGGGGCTAGGGCCCCTCTCTAGGCTCCGCTAGAACAGCCAGCAAACACATTCACTCAATTAGTGTCTTTATTCGTACTCACTGATTTTTCCCACGGGGAAACTGTTGAAGGGACTGGAGGGGAGGGCTGGGCAGGGGGAGCCATGGCTTGATTTTCCTCCATCCAGTGAAGGAAGTGACAGAGGAGGGACATAACTAGACAGAGTGACCAAGGGGACCATCACTATGTGGACTGAGATGCATTGTGCAGTGACTTCAGACAACCTGAGTCCTTCTGTCGGGAAATGCAATGTCAAAGTGGAAAAGTAAAAAACAAAAAACAAAAACATCCAGAGAAAAGAACAAAGTGCATACAAAGCAAACTGCTAATGTAGGGACGGTTCTAAGGCAGCCAGCAGGGAGAAGGCCAAATGTCTGGAGTGGTCACCCGACCGTGCCCCACTCTCACTGCCCCACGCCAGGCCAGACTGTTGGGCCACCAGTGCCCTCTCGACATAGTCTCTGTTGGGTGACTGCAAAGCCACAGAAGGTTGTGGAAGCAGCAGAGGCTGAAGTGGGGCAGCACCAAGGCAGCCCGAGGCATGGCTGCACCGAGAATCTCAGGGCATCTCTCGGGGGTGGCTCTGGAGGGCCGGGGAGATATGGAGGGGGAGGGACACCCAGGAGGGGTACAATCAGCACCTTTACTTGAGCACAGGGCAGAGCCACTCTGGGGTTTCTTAAATTACCAGGTGGGGGTGCGAATGCTGATTAATTACAGAACTGAGGGCTGCCACGCCCACCCCGTCCTTCCCTGGTGCTCAGGGCCCGGTGTTGCAGGTGTTGCAGCCCTGATGGAGGGGCAGGCCCTGGGGGAGGCGGGCCCAGCTCAGCAGCCCAGCCAATCGGATGTGATGCTTCCGAACTTCACGCTCTTCAGACTTTGGTTCTCCAACTTCAGGTAATAGGCGCCCTTGAAGAAGTAGCTGTGACCTGGAATGAGAAAGAGCCTGTGACCAACCCATCCTCAGACATTACAGCACAGGCAAGGTTCCTGAGAACTGTACAAGTCTGCCTGTCATAGCGAAGATGTTTTCAATTTTTAAGTCTTTTCTTTTTTTTTTAATGTGGACCATTGCTAAAAGTCTTTCTTGAACTTGTTACAAAACTATTTCTGGTTTATGTTTTGGTCTTTTGGCCAGGAGGCATGTAGGATCTTAGCTCCCCGACCAGGGATTGAACTTGTACCTCTCCTGCATTGAAAGGCGAAGTTTTAACCACTGGACTGCCAGGGAGGTCCCCAGGAAGAAACTTTTAAATCACAGAAGACCCTTCTGAGGCTGGAAGAAGGAATTAAACTCTCTGAGTCCCTGTTTCTTAATCTTTGAGATGTGGCTAAAGATACCACCTCTTAGGGGTTAAGGTGATGATAAAATGAGATGATATATGCTATTATTAATATAAATAATAGCACTGTGCTGAGCACAAGCACCAAGCTGGGCACTTTGCATTCCTAGAGGTGGCAAACCAAGAGACTGCTATCCCTATCAGATGGCCCACATATGGGTTTTGTTTAATCCACACAAGTTTTCTGTTTTGTTTTGAATAATCTGGAAATTTCATATGAAAATACGGATTTCTCACTTCTTTTTAAAAGAGCTAGACTATCTAATAACAGTACTCCCCTTTTCTCTCTTTTTTTGGGAGGCCGCACCAGGTGGCATGTGGGATCTTAGTTCCCCACCCAGGGATCAAACCTGCACCCCCCGTGCAGTGGAAGCATGGATTCTTAAATACTGGATTGCCGTCCCTGCTCCCCTTTTCTTGCAGGGCAGAGATCATCAGAAGCAGAGAAGCAGCTGTCCAGAAAACAAGCCATGTACTCTCTGATGCTCCACAGATCACATCACTCCCCACTGTCTGCCTTGCCTGCTTCACTCATTAATGCACCAGCTTGGCCCCTCAGGGTTTTGGAATTTCTTACTCCTGACACATATGACCTCATTTACTTCTTTTCAAACCCCTGGCATACAGGAGGTGCTCAACAGATGTTTCTTTCTGAAGATAACCCTTAACTTGACACCTGGCTGTGCCCTGCTTTTTCTTGGACATGTGAGAGGTTTAGTCAGGACCATGTGCTTAGCATGTGATAGGAGCTCAAAAAGCATCTTTGTGAAATTTCATTGAAATCGCCTCTAAAAAGCCAAACTGGACTCATTTCCAGGGCCCTAGAGACCTCCCAGAAGCCTCCTCAGGAATCTGGTTTCCAAACTCCAAATTCTAGCCCTCGCTGGTTTGGTTGTTTTATGCAGCAAAGGAATAGAGACAAATAGGCTATCTTTGCCACCTCAGCACCAGGGCCTGACAAAGTTAGTCCTGTCTCAACTGGAGCCATCCTTCTGCTAACGGGAGGCGGTCACAAGGCCTCCTGTGGAACCCAAAAGGGCCTGGATCAAACCCCAGAATGAATCCAGGGCACCAAGCCCAGGTTTCTCACCCGCCCCCGGCAGGCCTCCCCTCCTCCCTGCTCTCTGGCTCCAAGCTCCGCAGCTGTGAGGGGCCTTTCTGGGTCTTACTGCCTGGAGCCGGCTGAGTGAGCAGAGGTCAGGGGTCTGGATGCCTTCCCAGCGCTGGGCTGAAGGAGCTGGTTTGTTTTCCCCGGGCGCCGCCTGCCTCCCCACACAATGAGGGAGTGTGTGCTTGCGAGGAGCGGGCCCTGGCTGGGGGCAGGGAGTCCTAGAAAGCGGCCAGAGGCCTGGGCAGCTCACCCCCGCCCTGCAGGTCCACCACAGCATCCAGGTTATCAGGGATGGCATTCCAGGCATCGGCGATGAGCTTGGGGAAGCCAGGATCCATTTTCTTCTTCACCTCATTGTATCTGCAAGGAAAATGGCCATGGTGAACCAGTGGGCCTCCCTCAAGGCCAGCCCTTCCCCAGCATGACCAGAGGGTCCGGCTGATGGCTCCTGGGTGAGCCTGGGAGGCCAGCTCTAACCCTTCAGGGAGGTCCCCTGACTGGAGCTGAGAGGCAGGGAGTCAGACCTGGGGAAATCCTAATTCCACGACTCACTTATTAGGTGACTTGGGATAGTTCCATAAAAACAATCTTATAATTACTACTAACGTTTAAATAGTGTGTTACCCACCTTTCATATACTTTCTCAGTCAATCCTTACGGCAATCCTGACAGTTACTACCATAATACTCATTTTATATACCAGAGGCTTAAAAAGGGGACCCAGTGGGAGTCCAACTCAGGCCTGTCTGGCTACAGGGTGGTAAATTGCTTTCTGAGCCTCAGTTTTACCATCTGTTAGATGGGCTATATTTAATGTCTTGATATTTAATAATCATATATATGAAACGGAATAACACATGCAAAATGCCTAACACAGTATCTGAGGAATGTTAGCTTTCTTAGAAACTCTGATCTCTGCTGCAGTACAAAGAGCACTGGACCAGGAGCCCAGAGACAAGGTCCTGCCCAGCACTGCTCGGCTTGAAAAAATACTGCTGCTTCATCTGTCGAGTGAGTTGACAGTCCACATCTCGGGCGACGATCTCGGCTGGGACGTGAGGTGATGCGTGAGACCAAGCCCTCTGAGTCACAGAGCAACTTCCTGTCATCTCAGGCCCAAAGGCAGCTCCCAGGGCAAGTCGTTATCCGGGCTCTGCCTTTAATTTGTGTAAATACCTGGAGTATTAGTTGGCATATTCTTTTCCTGGCTAGCAATATCCGTCTTTTTCATTTTAATTTTGGGAGAACTTTTAAAAGGCTGGGGTCATTTTGATTCCACTGCTTCTCCACTTACACTCCATCTATTTATTATTCTGCAAATATTTAATGACCTCCCGCTATGTCGCTGTGGATATTGTAATAAACAAGATAAAGTCTTGCCCTTGTGGTGCTAATTTTCTAGATAGATCTGTGTTTGAATCTTATTCTGGTGACAGCCCAGTACCAGCCTCATAGCTGACTCTTTTCTTCCCCACCGCCAGCTAGACCACCTCCAATCCCAGATGCCAAAAACAGCTTCCCCTGTGAGCCCCCTTCTACAGGACTCTTCCCCCTCTGCCATCACCCTCAGAACTGCCAGAAATGCCTTTCTTAATTCCATCTCTGTCATGAGACTTCTTGCAAAACCTAACAAGCTTCCTTGTGACCTGAGGTACCAAAACCAAGTTTCCCAGCTTGGGAAAATTCCAGCATCCCACCCATATCCCCTCTAACTACATTCTCTGGAGTGACAATGGTTCAGAGCGATGTGCCCTTGAACTTGCCCTCATTTCTTTCTCACTCTACCACAGAAGACAGGGAGGGCAAGAATCAACTGAGGCTCAGAGAAGTGAACCAATTTGCTTCACAGTTCTTTTCCTGCAGGAAGAATACAGCATGGAGGCATCGGAAGATGCTGGCTCTGAACAGGACCACGTGTCTTCACTCTCTGTCCCCAGAGCTTCCTCCTACTGTGTTTCCTGCTCACTGGGACACTTTTTGAAAGGTTTCTCTGTGACCCTCTGATCTTCTCCTCTCCGGCTGTAGAACTGTAGTGTAGAGTAGGTGTTACAAATACAGACATTTGTGTCAGAGATTTTTCAAAGGTATATCCTTGAGGCCACCTGGAAAACGCAGCTAATAATAGTGGCTACTTTAAGTGAGAGATACAGGTGAAATGCATAGCCCCGGGATGTGGTACAGGGCCCATCATGAGAACCATCACTGTTTTATTTGTACATGTTTATATCTCTTCCCTTCATGATATTGTAAGTTCCACCAGGCAGAGAGGAACTATTTCTTTTTTCTCCTTTTTTTAAAAAAGTTCTGTGCTATATTGATTTCTTTGCCATGTGGGATCTTAGTTTCCCAACCAGGGATCGAACCCATGCCCCCTGCATTAGGAGCACAGAGTCTTAACCAGTGGACCACCAGGGAAGTCCCAGAGAGAGCCTATTGCTTGACCACTATCTTCCAGCACCAAGGTAAATGCCTGGCACATAGGAGATACTGAATGCATTTTTCTGGGCTTAGTGAAAGCTTCTAGAAGCAAGGACTAACCACTGCCTGGGGTTGCCCAAGCTGGAAGCAACTCCTTGTCCTGATCATTCTGGAGTGATTTCTCCTTTTCCAGCAAGGAGGCCTGGGCCTCTGTAGACTCTACCAGGACCAGTGTCTCAGGCTCATTAAATACCTCTCCTGGGAAAAAGATCTGTCTCCTTTAGAAACCCCACCCAGAACCTCCAATAGATGTTTCAGTTCTGCTGCTTTTAAGGAAGATTTACAGAGCTTTCCCTGTGGAACAGGCTGTCCGTCCCAGATCTAGGCTTTGGCAGGTAGGCTTGCTATTGAAAAGGACTAGAAAGCAGATAACTCTGCCCAATACCCAGCAAGATGCCAGCATAGCCTGAGCATCAGTGTGTGTGTGTGTGTGTGTGTGCGAGATGCCAGCATAGCCTGAGCATCAGTGTGCGTGTGTGTGTGTGTGTGTGTGTGCGAGATGCCAGAATAGCCTATCAGTGTGTGTGTGTGGTGTGTGTGTGTGCGCACGCGCGTGCAAGCGATACTCATGATTACACACGGACACATCTGTTCCCATATGTTTACATTCACAGTGTGTGCTGCAGGATGATTATAAATGTCCTTTCAACACTGTGATTCAAAGATACTACGGCTCTCTGATTCTAAGATTTGGAGATGCAGAGTGACTGCTGTGCCGAGATACCTTTCCACACAGTATGCGCATGTGCCTGGGAGTGTTCCTGAGCCTGTGGGCGGAGCGCTGTGGCTTCCTGGCTGTTTCCTTTCCTGAGGCTTGAGATATCAATCAGCTTAAGTTGCTAAGTATCTTAGCAATATGTCTGGAATTCCACCCTGACAGCCGGGGACATAAACAGCTTCTGAATGCAGGGCCACTGGGGGCAGGTGGTGGGGAAGACGGGGGAGGACAGCAGACTCCAGAGGGAAGCAGGATTGTTCCAGGAGTGGCAAAGGTTCAAATGCAGACACAGGAGGAGGCAAAGAGGAAGACCACTCCTCCACTGACCCAATAACCCTGAGGGTACAGTGCCAGGGGCCCAGGGTTGGATGGCAAAAGAAGCAGTTAAAATTCTATAATCTGCATAATCAGTGGCCAACACACTTGCCTATAAATAACTTAGACAAGTTAGTTCATCTCTTTGGACCTCAATTTCCTCATCTAGGAAATGGGAAGATTTATAATGAAACTCCTGAGATCCAGGCTGCCTCTCACTAACCTTTCCTGGATATTGGACTCCCTGGCCCTCAGCCCTGACCGTGGTCTCTTAGAATCAGACCCTTCCCTTTATTTTTAAAATTATTTAAAAAAATTTTTATTTATTTGGCTGCAGTGGGTCTTGGTCGCAGCATGCAGGATCTTTTTCAGTCTCAGCAGGCTAGATCTTTAGTTGCAACATGTGAACTCTTAGTCATGGCTGTGGGATCTAGTTCCCTGATCAGGGGTTGAACCTGGGGCCCCTGCATTGGAAGCACAGAGTCTTAGCCACTGGACCCACCAGGGAAGTCCCTAGACCCTTCCCTTAGGTGAGCTGGGGCAGAGAGCTACATGCTTCCAAACTGGCCTCCTGCCAGCCTGCCCCCACAGCCAGGGGACCTGTAGAAGCTGGGCCACAGGGTGCCGCTGTTTCCAATGAGGCCAGATTTGGATGCTAGCTCCTGTGGGTACCCGTCTCAGTTTTCATCCTGTGTTTGCCCTCTGCCATCCCTGCCTCCACCACTCCCATCTCTTGGGACCCCACTACCTCAGGTACAGTGTAGAAAAGTGGAGAATCGCATGTTCTCTGGGAGCCAGAATTCCAGGGTTCAAATCTCAGCCTGCCACTACTTGGCTGTGTGACGTTAAGCCAGATACTTAAACTCTCTGAACCCATATCCTCACCTATAAAATGGGAATAATAATACCCACCTCATACATAGGATCAGAGTAGCAGCTATTATTTTTATTTTTATTACCACCTTCTTCAGTGAGTCACCCTAAAATACAAGGCTTCAGACCAGACAGTCATGAGCCCAATCCAAAGACTTCTGAGCAGGGAAAGGAGGCTCGAACCAGAACTGTACCAGTAACGTGCCCAAGAATGGCTTGCCCTTTGGTGACTGCTCAGAGGGCCTGTAGCCCTGGCGGATTAGAGACCAGAGAGCGGGTATTTACAGCCCACCAGCCTCTGAACTCAACCCAGGAGGCTCAAGGCCAGTGTCTTCTCTCTGTCGACACGGCCGGCGGTGCGTCTCTTCTTCACACCGCCCTTCCTTACCTCCAGAATTTGTCTCCAGCGAAGATGTAGGTCTTCTTGTTCTTGCTCCAGTTAAAGGCAGCATCTACCTTCTGGACATCAGGGGGGAGCCCCAGGCTGGTCAGCGGCTTGGGGTACCCTCGCTCCAGGGTACTGGCTGAGTAGACCCAGTATTCGTTCCCTGGGGTAGAAGCAGAGGGTGTGTTGGCGGCAAGTGCTCAAGGCTGTTCCTCCCATCACCAATCTGCCAGCGACCCCACTGTGTCCCTTCTCAATGGGGACATGAGTTCTGCTCACTTCTGGATTCAGTGCCCAGAATCTGGGCCTCCATGGAAGGCTTTGCAAATTGGTTATGGAAGGTCCCTGGCCAAGAAGGTGAGTGGGAGGGAGTCCCACCCTGGCTTCACATATCAAGTCAGAGATTCTAAGTGCCACAACTGCCGTGAAGAGGCACCTTTTTCTAATTTGCACACAGGTCCCCTGTGAGCCAGCAGCTGCCCTGGTCATTCTGGGAGGGGGGAGCTCGGGGGTCCGCTGGTGAGCACGCACCCACAGTGCTGTCTGAGCCTTCCGCGTCAAGGAAGCTGTCCCTGTGTCCCCATCTCAGCCTTCACCGCGCTAACCACCACAGCTCTTCCGTCACCCCCTCCTAACAGCCTGTTTTTCTGTCTCCCCTCCTGGCTTATGAGCTCCCTGAGAGCAGGGGTTGCGGCCCTGGCACATGGGAGGTGCTCGAATAAAGAGTAAAGGAGCCAGGTCTCCCCGATGTTACCCATATGGCCCTGCTGCTGTTGGCCAGTTGCTGTCACATTCAACTCTTTTGTGACCTCATGGACTGTAGCCCGCCAAGCTGATCTGTCCATGGCATTTCCCAGAAAAATACTGGCGTGGGTTGCCATTTCCTTCTCCAGGGGGTCTTCTCGACCCACGGATTAAACCTGTGTCTCCTGAATTGGCAGGTGGATTCTTTACCACTGAGCCACCTGGGCAGCCCATATGACCCTACCTCAGTGATTTTTAGCACTTACAGAGACTCCTCATGGGGCCTCCCTGGTAGCTCAGTGGTAAATATGCCTGCCAATGCAATGCAGGAGACGCAGATTTGATCCCTGGGTTGGGAAGATCCCCCGGAGAAGGAAATGGCAATCCACTCTTGCTTGGGAAATCCCATAGACAGAGGAGCCTGGTAGGCTACAGTCCATGCGGTTGGAAAGGGTCAGATAGAACTGACCAGCTAAACAACAAGAGTCTCCTCGTCCTATTACTTAACTCAATATTCTGCTTTCAAGGAATTCATTTTGAAGTCTATAGAAATAAGTGTAAACATTAAAAACAAAAACAAATCAGTGTTTAACAAATTCGAACTAGAACTGTCATCTGCCGGAGGCACTGGCATCAGGAAGGTATTAAAGGCAGTAGCACTGAAGTGTCATTTTCCTCTGGAAAAGGGATCAGAAAGATTGAAAAATAAGTAAAAGGTTACTGAAATGTTCGTTCTGTGGGCCAGTGCTGGTTGATGCTGGATGTCTGAACCAATCTCCCAGATGATGGTTGAAAGAGTGGATCTGTAACTAAGGAGAGCACCCACCAGTGTACAGGAATCGTGGTACAGCGCCCCCTGGAGCCGAGGGCCAAGAAGGTCCCCTCCCACAGACCTGCAAAGAACACAGCCTTCTCCTCCTGTGGGTCTTCGTACACAGCATCGATCTTTTCCGGTAGCTCAGGCCAGAATGTGGCTACCAGCAGGGGCCCTGTGGGCTTGTCACGCGGTGTCACTGTTCGCCAGATGAACCTGGGTGGGGGAACGGGACACAGGAAACCACACTTTTAGTCCCTCTGTAGCTGTAACCACACATACTTCCCCAAGCCCACTCAGAAACATCCCAGGATAATTCCTTGGCTGGGTAGCGGGGAGGCAAGATCAAAGGAAGGGTGAAGAAGGACTGGAGAATGAGCAGAGTCCCCTCAGCAAGACACCAGAGCAGAGAAGCAACCACTTTGCTCCCCCACCTGCTCCCTCCTCCAGGAAGCCTTCCCTAACTACCTCTCCATACTGTGTTCTCCATGTTCCCCTGTGAGCCAGCAGCTGCCCTGGTCACACTGGGAGGGGGGAGCTCGGGGGTCCGCTGGTGAGCACGCACCCACAGTGCTGTCTGAGCCTTCCGCGTCAAGGAAGCTGTCCCTGTGTCCCCATCTCAGCCTTCACCGCGCTAACCACCACAGCTCTTCCGTCACCCCCTCCTAACAGCCTGTTTTTCTGTCTCCCCTCCTGCTTATGAGCTCCCTGAGAGCAGGGGTTGCGGCCCTGGCACATGGGAGGTGCTCGAATAAAGAGTAAAGGAGCCAGGTCTCCCCGATGTTACCCATATGGCCCTGCTGCTGTTGGCCAGTTGCTATGTCACATTCAACTCTTTTGTGACCTCATGGACTGTAGCCCGCCAAGCTGATCTGTCCATGGCATTTCCCAGAAAAATACTGGCGTGGGTTGCCATTTCCTTCTCCAGGGGGTCTTCTCGACCCACGGATTAAACCTGTGTCTCCTGAATTGGCAGGTGGATTCTTTACCACTGAGCCACCTGGGCAGCCCATATGACCCTACCTCAGTGATTTTTAGCACTTACAGAGACTCCTCATGGGGCCTCCCTGGTAGCTCAGTGGTAAATATGCCTGCCAATGCAATGCAGGAGACGCAGATTTGATCCCTGGGTTGGGAAGATCCCCCGGAGAAGGAAATGGCAATCCACTCTTGCTTGGGAAATCCCATAGACAGAGGAGCCTGGTAGGCTACAGTCCATGCGGTTGGAAAGGGTCAGATAGAACTGACCAGCTAAACAACAAGAGTCTCCTCGTCCTATTACTTAACTCAATATTCTGCTTTCAAGGAATTCATTTTGAAGTCTATAGAAATAAGTGTAAACATTAAAAACAAAAACAAATCAGTGTTTAACAAATTCGAACTAGAACTGTCATCTGCCGGAGGCACTGGCATCAGGAAGGTATTAAAGGCAGTAGCACTGAAGTGTCATTTTCCTCTGGAAAAGGGATCAGAAAGATTGAAAAATAAGTAAAAGGTTACTGAAATGTTCGTTCTGTGGGCCAGTGCTGGTTGATGCTGGATGTCTGAACCAATCTCCCAGATGATGGTTGAAAGAGTGGATCTGTAACTAAGGAGAGCACCCACCAGTGTACAGGAATCGTGGTACAGCGCCCCCTGGAGCCGAGGGCCAAGAAGGTCCCCTCCCACAGACCTGCAAAGAACACCGCCTTCTCCTCCTGTGGGTCTTCGTACACAGCATCGATCTTTTCCGGTAGCTCAGGCCAGAATGTGGCTACCAGCAGGGGCCCTGTGGGCTTGTCACGCGGTGTCACTGTTCGCCAGATGAACCTGGGTGGGGGAACGGGACACAGGAAACCACACTTTTAGTCCCTCTGTAGCTGTAACCACACATACTTCCCCAAGCCCACTCAGAAACATCCCAGGATAATTCCTTGGCTGGGTAGCGGGGAGGCAAGATCAAAGGAAGGGTGAAGAAGGACTGGAGAATGAGCAGAGTCCCCTCAGCAAGACACCAGAGCAGAGAAGCAACCACTTTGCTCCCCCACCTGCTCCCTCCTCCAGGAAGCCTTCCCTAACTACCTCTCCATACTGTGTTCTCCATGTTCTAAGTCTCTCAAAACTGGCAACACCAAGTGCCTGTAACAGTAGTTTGATTTTTTTTTTTTTTTTTAAGTGTTTTATCTTTCCTGCCAGATTAGAAGTCAATTGAGGCAGGAGCTGATGGCACTCAAAAGCATTTCCCGAATTGAAATGATGGATTCATACACTTTGGCAGGAGTAATAAAGTGTGTGCGCATGCTCAGTTGCTCAGTCGTATCTGACTCTTTGCAATCCCATGGACTGTAGCCTGCCAGGCGCCTCTGTCCATGGAATTTTCCAGGTAAGAATACTGGAGCAGGTTGCCGTTTCCTCCTCCAGGAGTAATAAAAAGCCATCATTTATTGAGAGCCTACTAAGTGCCAAGCCACTTCATGTGGCTTATAAACTGTCAACCTTACAATATTATAAAATAATATGCACTCTTGGTGGTCTACCCAGCACCTATCATTTATTTCCCTATAATCCTTCCTCACAAAATACCCATACTTATAGTCCCTCCTTTCCTATAGATGGATCCAGTCCCCATTCTGATGAATTTAAGCTACCCATTCTCAAAGCGAGATCTCCAGACCAACACGCGGAACTCATATGAAATGCAAATTATTGGGCTCCACTTAGGACCCATGAATCAGACCCTCTGGGCTTGGGGCCCAGTAATCTGTGACTTAAGAATCCTTCCAGCCGATTCTAATGCGTGTCAAAGTTTGAGGACCACTGATCTTATCCTATCAGAGCTTAGCATTCCCCGGCAACGGTTATAGATTCAGCAGTGGCCGTATGTCCTATGTTGACACAATAAGATTGAAGACATACACTTGTATTTCAGATCTGGAGATCTCTCTCTCTCTCTCAATCTCTCTTCTGCTGCATATAGGCAAAGAAGTTTACAGCCCCAATTGCCATTGGTAGTCAACGTGTGACCCCAAAGGACTCAGCCTTAGGACGAAGTCAATGCCAAGGACGGTAGTGGAAAAAAAATCACTGAATCTGTGACCCTCTTTCCGCCCCTGGAGGCAGCCCTACCCCTGGACTTTGTACCACATGGGAATACTTTCTTTCCATCGTTTAAGCTGGTTTGAGTTGGGATTCTTTGTTCAGTCAGTTCAGTCGCTCAGTCGTGTCCGAGTCTTTGTGACGCCATGAATCGCAGCATGCCAGGCCTCCCTGTCCATCACCATCTCCCGGAGTTCACTCAGACTCACGTCCATTGAGTCAGTGATGCTACCCGGCCATCTCATCCTTGGTCGTCCCCTTCTCCTCCTGCCCTCAATCCCTCCCAGCATCAGAGTCTTTTTCAATGAGTCAACTCTTCGCATGAGGTGGCCAAAGTACTGGAGTTTCAGCTTTAGCATCATTCCTTCCAAAGAAATCCCAGGGCTGATCTCCTTCAGAATGGACTGGTTGGATCTCCTCACAGTCCAAGGGACTCTCAATCAAGAGTCTTCTCCAACACCACAGTTCAAAAGCATCATTTCTTCAGCACTCAGCTTTCTTCACAGTCCAGCTCTCACATCCATACATGACCACTGGGATTCTTTGTTACTTGTGACCAAAACATCCTGGTACAGGAAAGTACCATGATCCTTACTTGGCAAATGATGCTCAGAGAGGTGGGGGAATTGCCAGGATTCAAATCCAGATCTGACTCCAAAGGTGGAGTTGAATTATCCTTCAATACTGCCTTTCTAGTCCCCCACAATGTCCAGCACCAATTTCTGCATATGGTCAGTGTTTAAATACTTACTGATCAATTCAAGGAGCCCATTAAATATTCATCAACTTCCTTTTGAAAGAAAGTGGGATGTGTCAGACCAGGGATGGCTCCGACCTGGGCCTACATACCACACCCTTTCCCAGCTCTGTACTCAGACCCACCAGTGTGGTCAAGGTCTCCTTAGGGAGAAGTGCAGCAGATCAAGGGTGGTGCTAGAGCGTGGGTTCCCTGGGCTCACCTCTTCCCCATCCCTGAAATGAGGGCTGCAGGACACACTGAGATTTGTTGTTACATGTCCTGGTTTGGGCATTCGTGGACTCATGGACCTGACTTCTCAGTGCATTATGGGTCTCATCTCTCTCTGGCATCTACCCCAGTCCTCCCACCCCCAGCCCAGCACCTAGCCCAATGCCTGGAGCAGAGGACCCCCTTCACAAGAGTTTTTGGAACATCCTCAGCCTCACCAGGCTCTCCTGGGATAAGCCAGTAACTTTCACATCTCTCCAGCTTTGTTCTTGCAATTCCCTCTTCTCAACCACGCTCCCACCCTGCCAGCCCCGTCAAGTCCGCCTGCCTCTGCTTCCCCTCTAATGTTCCCGCTTGGGTATCACTTCACCTGTGGAGCCTTCCTGGACTCAGATGTGTCCACAAAGTGTTGTGCTAATATCTCTGTAGTTACATCTCTTAATCATTCTGCCATGACGGTCCTCTCTGCCTCTGTTCCCTAAACCAGATGAGTGGCACTCAAACTTTAATGTGCATCAGAATCATTGGGGAAAAATTTTTTTTTCTCTCTTTTTGGCTGTGCCTTGCAGCTTGTGGGATCTTAGTTCCCTGACAAGGGGGTGAACTTTGCCCTTGGCAGTGAAAGCACAGAGTTCTAACCATTGGACCACCAGGGAATTCTCATGGGGAAATTTTTTTAAACGTACATGCCTGGGACCCATTCCCAGAGATTCCAGTCAGAAGGCCGAAGGGTCGGGGCAGAAACTTTTAACTCTCACACTCTAAGTGATTTTTGTTGGGGAGATTCATTGACCTTTTTTTGAGAACACTAAATCTAGGCATTGGGCTTTCCTGGTGGCTCAGCGGTAAAGAATCCTCCTGCCAATGCAGGAGACGTGGGTTCAATCCCTGGGTGGGGCAGATCCCCTGGAGAAGGAAATGGCAACCCACTCTAGTATTCTTGCCTTAGACATGCCATGGACTGAGGAACCTGGTGAGTTATGGGCCATTGTGGACTAAAACAACAATCCAGGCATGGCAGCCCCGCTGCCCACAGCACAAAACACCTCACCCCCAGATCCCAAAGCATAGCAAAGGATTTGGCACAGTAGAAGCCAAGTAATTATTTGTCAATAAGGACAGCTAGTATGATTGAACACACTTAGTTTGTGTCAGGCATTGTTCTAAGCACTAAGCTCATCTAATCTTCAAAACAGCCCTATGAGATAGGCTGGACTATTAATCCCATCTTGGAGATGAGTGAAGTGAAGTGAAGTGAAGTCGCTCAGTCATGTCCGACTCTTTGCGACCCCATGGACTGTAGCCCACCAGGATCCTCTGTCCATAGAATTCTCCAGGCAAGAGTACTAAAGTGGGTTGCCATTTCTTCCTCCAGGGGATATTCCCGACCCAGGGATTGGACCCAGGTCTCCCTCTTGCAGTCAGACACTTTACTGTCTGAGCCAGATGAGTAATTTGAGGTAAAAAGAAGATACACAATTAACTTGCCTATAATCATGCAACAGGTTAGTAGCAGGTCCAGGATTCCAACCTAAGCAATCTGGCTCCAGAACCATTCTCTCAACTATTATGCTCTATGGATGGACAGATGATAAAGACTTGATGATGCGCATGAATACATAACAATGATAGATGGACAGATAATGGATGGATGGGTGGATATTGGATGATAGATGCATTGCATGATGGATAGGTAGAAGAATGGAAGGATGGATGGATGGATGCTTTAATGTAGTTGTAGATTTGTTGCCTGCCTCTAGGACAGCTGAGTGAATCACAGCCCTGGTGGATTGAGTGGGGGCCTTTATTTGTAGCCTGAAGGACACCACCTCTCTGCCCTGTGGTGACTTGTTCCTCATACATAGAACATTTGAGGTCAAGGCCATTCCAGGAGGTCTATGGTAGATGCATTGTTCCTAATTCTTCCCTCCATCCCTGTTTTAGAAATCTACATCCATGTGTGATGTCACATGACTGTGCAGTACCACCCCCTAGAGTAGGTAGTGGGCTTGGCCATGTGACTAGCTTCAGCCAGTGAAGTATTCTCAAATATGCTCAGAGTGGAGGCCTTAAATGTATTTGTGTGGTCTGATCTGGACTCTTGTGCTCCTGCCATTTGTTATGAGTAGCTGCTAAGCCCAGGAGAAGAAGTGACATGCAGACCATCCCTGAATGCATACTGCAGCCCGAAGCCGAGACACCAAGGAGACCCACAGGCTAGCAGACAGCACAGGAGTGCCTGTTGTGGTAGTACCAAAATCTGTCGGACATGCAGTAAAAATGGGTCTCATACAGGCCATTCTGTGAAGCCCCCAGTGGGGTCCTTGAGCAAGAGATGGAGGCACGAGAATAATGGAGGCAGGGCAGAGGGCAAGGAAGCCAGCTCCTATACTCACCGGTCCTTGAAGAAGAAGATCTCCCCACGGATCTGAGAGATGCCGTCGAAGACGATGTCCTGTTTGCAGAGCTCAGGAGTGACAGGGCCGAGGGTCGGGGTGGGGCCAGTGCCAGTATCAATGTCAGGGGAGGCCCCTGGGGGAAGACATCCGACCTCAGACTCTCCCCAGCCCCAGGGGTTCTTCCCCACAGGCTGAGCCCTGAGACTGGCCCACCCAACCTGCTAATGGTCAGAAGGATAGTATTCTGGCCTGGGTGTCAGCCAAAGGAAGACAGGGGGATGAGGCCTGGACTTGGAAAGGTTTCTGAGCCCACAAGAGAGTCAGAGTGTTAGAGGGGAGACCGTGTGGCCAGCACTGGGGGTGTGGCAGGCACCTCCTTCACCCCTGAGGGTAACCAGCCACCATTTAGAGGTGAGGAAACTGAGTCCAGAGAAGAAAAGACTGGCTCCATCCCTTGAAGCTGGCGAGCAGGCGAAGCTCAAACCCAGGGCCACTCACACTCACTCTACTGCAGCTCTCTCCCAAGTCCTATGCTCCCCATGCCTTGTCGCTCCAGAGCCATTTTCACGATTTTAGCCTTGTCTAAGTGCCACCAGTACTATTATACGTTGATTTATTTTAAAAAATGGAGTCACTTTGTAAACTCTGGCCTCACTGTAAGCATTAATGTACATAAATCAGTGGTTCCAGGTACTAGCTGTACTGATCCTATTACACGTTAAAATAAAAGAATTGTTTGGAGAACTAGAAGCTTTGTAATCCTGTATCATTAAGGTCATTCCAGGTGCTAGGAATTTCTACCCTGTATTTAGCTATTAATACTTCTCCTGGATTCTAAACCTCACTTGGATGCATAAACCTCATTGACCTTGGGGCCAGAAGGTTACTTTTCTCAGACCTCTCTCAGCTGACTCATCTAGAAAATGGAGAGCCCATTTCTGCCCCACCTGCCTCGCAGCATGGCTCTGGGGAGCCAAGCAAGGCTCAGACACTGGTGTTATTTGGAAAGGAAAGGGCTGTCCGAGGGCCTTAGAATGATGCTCCAATACCCCCAGACCAGGTTAATACTCCTGCCCTTGTCTTCTGCAGTCTCAGATCTGGCTGGTTCCACCCCCTGGCACCCTACCTCCAGCGACAAGACCTCCCCAAACCCCTGCCCCAGGGACCCCAAGCTGAGGCTTACCATAGAGTTCTTGGATGCCCTGGATGTCATCATGGGACAGGCGGAAGTTCTTAGTATAGGTATAAATGGGCGCCATCAGGGCTCCAGGGTCCTGTGAGTGCTCCAGCCCCATTGCATGGCCAAACTCATGGGCTGCCACCAGGAACAGGCTGTACCCTGAGGGCCATAGGGAGGGGAGGGGGGCAGAAGGATAGGGAGAGAGATAAGAGAGAAAGTCAGATCAGGGGATTTCCCTGGCGGTCCAATAGTCAAGACTCTGGGCTTCCAAATGGGGGAGAGGGTTTGATCCCTGATCGGGGGACTAAAATACTGCATGTGACTCAGCGCAGCCAAAAAAAAAAAAGTAGTAGTAGTCAGGCCTGGCTCCAACAATGGGGACGTTTGAGGACATCTTCATGGTAGGGTTCAGAGCATGGAAGTGGCACACATTGATGCTTTCTTCTTCCGAGGATTCTAGGGTTAACAGACCATACCTTTTACTTCCCATTAGAGTCAAGCCAGGTCCCCTCATCCCTTTCCATGTGGACCGCACATGTGCTATAGAGCGGAGCACACAGCATTGGCAAATCCTTTACTTAAAGGCCCATTTGTTTAAAAACCCCATTTCCTGGCTCTTCATTTTCTCTATAAAGAACAAGGGCAAAACCTGCTCTGCAGAGTCTCCAAATAGGAAACCCTTGAGTCCACCATTTCTTCCCCAGGGGAAGCAGTAAAAAGATGCTCACTTGGGAGTGGTTGCCCAGGCTCAAGCCAGACAGTGGGAAAACCCTATCATTGCACTCGATTGTGTGTTGAATTGTGTCCCTGCAAAGACACGTTCAGGTCCTAACCTCACATACCTGTGGCTGTGACTTTATTTGGAAATATTGTCTTTGCAGATAAATTCAGCTACAAGTTAAAATGAAGCTATACTGCAGGAAGGTGGTTCCTTAATCCAGTGTGACCCACATCCTTAGAAGGTACATGGCCAAATAACAACAGAGGCAGAGATTGGAGTGATACAGTCTCTAGTGAAAACGTGGCCTTACCCACACCTTGATTTTAGACTTCTAGATGACTCCAGAAGTACAAGGGAATAAATTTCTGTAGTTTTAAGCCATCTGGTTATGGCGGCCCTAGGACACTAAAACGGGCTTCCCTGGTGGCTCAGTGGTAAAGAATCCACCTGTCATTTCGGGAGATGCAGGTTTGATCCCTGGGTGGGGAAGATCCCCTGGAGAAGGAAATGGCAACCCACTCCAGTATCCTTGCCTGGGAAATCCCATGGACAGAGGAGCCTGGCGGGCTACAGTTCATGGGGTCACAAAGAGTCAGACACAACTTAGCGACTACACAACAGCAACGGGGCACTAATACACTGCCCCCTCCCCCAACCAAGCACACTATACATGCTCTGGAGCCGTAAACCACTCCGGCAGGTGGAGAAGAGGCTGGAGCAGAGCAGGTAAAATCAGGGTAAGTCTTAGCATGGCACTTGGGGGAGGATAAAAAAACTCCCTTGGCCAGCCTCTGTCAGCTGGCATTCTCCAAGTTCCATCTCAGTGAGAGTAAAAAAGAAGAAAAGTAACTTAAAAAGAGGCTGCCCTAATACTGGCTGGCCCCAGCCCAGCATTCTCACCTGGTCACCTGGGGCCTTGAACCCAGTGACACTGGGCCCTGCGGCCTAGAGTGACTCCCCGGTGCCCCCAAGGATCCTGTTCATTGCAGTGACCACACAGTAAGGTCACAGCCTGTCTCCTGGTCACTCTCTCCCTCAAGCCTGTGAGCCCTGAAGGGCAGAGAGCTGTCCATGGCAGCTGTGTTTTCAGCACCCAATACTGACAAGGACCCCTCCATTCACAACCTGGCAAAGGATGGTGCCCATGGGGCAGCGAGGGCCGTGAGGGCTTCCCCATTCTGCGTGGAGGGTGGGGAGAGCAAGGATGAGGCGCCTACTGTATTCCTCTCTTCTGCCCACCCAGATCCCTGAAGGCAGCTCTGCTAGAGTGGGAATGCCTCATAGGAGAATCATCTCTTTGGAGCAGGGTTCCCTGTATCCAGCACTGAGATGTTTGGGGGTGTGACAGATCCACCTGGAGGGGATCTGCTGGGGAAAACTGACTCCCACCCAGGAACTGGGATGGATCGGGTCTTATTTTGGAGGCCATGTCTTTGCCCAGAGAAGCTGGGCTAAGCAGGCAAGAGGTCCCCACCAGGAACGGGCAGCGTCACTGCTGAGTGGGAGGGTCCGCAGTAGAGATACCGAGATGCCGGTAGGTGGGTGTCTAGGGGGCGGTGCCTATGGCTGAGGTGGGGACTCTGGACGATTTCCCCGCCCACACATGGGCAGGGCCGGATGTGCGGTTTTTCCGACCTAAAGGCAGGGCTCCTAATACCTTGGTCAGTAAAGCCAGGGCTCCTCATACCTTGGTCGGGGCAGAAGCCCCACTTGCGGTCATCATCGTAGTTGGAGGTGGTCGCACACCACAGCTTCCCATCACTGCGGCCAGCGCTGGTGCAGCTCTCGTGCTTGTTGCCCAGGAAGGTGAAGGGGAAGACACATGGGGCACCTTCCGAGTTCCCGCCCACAGTGGACATGGCTGTGGAAGCAGGGACATGGGTCAGCGGCAGGCAGGGGGTCTGAGGCCACCACCAGAAGCAACGACAGGACGTGGACATTAACAAACCAGACGTACTGAGTGCTCGCTCAGTCAGGGCCCCTGGGTCAGGGGCTTTATACACATCTCACGTCCTGGCCCCCCTTAAACAACCTGGTGTGGGACCCTAGATTACCTCCTGTTGCATAGATGGGAAGACTGGAGCTCAGAGAGATTAACTAACTTGCCTAGGCAGTGCTGCTAAGAAGTGGCAGGGCTGGGATGCAGACCCAGGCAGCCAGACTCCAGAGCTTTTTAAATTAGCTTTCCATAGGTGGGGCCATGGTGGGGCCAGAGGGAGCTGGGCAGAGCTGAGGGTGCCAACACCCCTTCCAAGACTGGGAGCTCCATCACACATGGGCCGGTGGGAGACTTACCTGTGTCCTCTGCAGAGAGCAGGGACTCAACAAAAATCTGTTGAAGGAGGGGAGGGAGGAAGGAAGGGAGGGAGGAAGGGAGGGNTGATTGTACAATTAATGCCAAACTGGTAAATCTTGGTATGTAAATTTTACAATTAAAAATAAATAATTTAAACTATTTACTGTTAAAAGGTAACACACTGTCATCAACTATACTTCAATACAATAAACTTAAAAAAAAAGTTAAAAGGTATTAAAATTAGGTATAAAAAGAAAACACACAAAATTCATGACTATAAAGGGACTTGCCTGGTGGGCCAGTGGTCCCAATGCTTCCACTGCAAGTGGCACCGGTTCAATCCCTGGTCAGGGAACTAAGATCCTGCATGTCACATGGTGCAGCAAAAAAAAAAAAAAGGACTCTAACTCCCTGATTGGAAGAGGGTGGGATATAACACTGGGAGATGGCATTAGGGAAAGACTTTTTTTTTTTTCCTCTTTTTTGATTTTTGGTACTTTTTCTTTATTTTCTTGTGCTTCTAACTTTTTTAAAAATTGAAATACAATCAGTCTACAATGTCGTGTAAATTTCTGCTGTACAGAAAAGAGATTACGGAAAGACCAGTTTCAACATGACCAGTAACATATTGGTTCTGATGCCAAATATATATATCTATCGGAAGAAATATGACCAAAAGTCAACAATTATTCATTCTGGGTGGTGGAAAGCTGGGTAATTGCTACTTAATTCTTCATCCTTTTTCTCAAACTAAAAATTAGAATGAAGAAGCAAAAATTGGGAGTTGGGGGAGACTTCAGTATTATGACTTTGCTAATAGTCAAATGTCTGTGCTCTGGGAACAACAGTCATTTATTTCTAGGACTATTTAAACCAATACAGGTAATCTCTATCAATTTTCCTGGTACAATTTCAGGCTTACAATAGGTATGAGGCAAATGTTGGATGAAGGAAGGGAGGGAGGGAGGAAGGAAGGGAGGGAGGGAGGAAGGAAGGGAGGGAATTCTTATTGAAAAACAAAGATCAAAAGAGATACAGACTAAGACAAAGAGAGGCAGGGAAGAGAGACTCTGGGATGAGGGAGAGGAAGAGACAAAGACCAGGGAGGCTGGGAGAGCGCAGGTCATTCTGAGGGAGTCCTGGGCATCACCAGCCAATTCGGCTGAACTGGCCGTGGGTGCCCAACGTCTGTCCTGACTTTGGTGTCCGCGCTGCGCCAGCCGCTGAGCGTCCTAATTAGCACCCCCTGTCCTGGGGAGACGGGGGTCGGGGTAGGGCGCTCTCGCGGGTCTGCTATCAGAGAGTGGGGAGAGGCGTGACACCCACCAGTCTCCGGGCAGAAGCCGTACTTCTTGTCCCGGTCGTAGTCCTCGGTGGTGCCGCACCAGCGGTAGCCGTCGGTGCGGCCTTCCGTGGTGCAGCGGTCGTAAGGCGTGCCCTGGAAGCGGAAGGGGAACTTGCAGGGCTGTCCGTCCGCGTTGCCGCCCATGGTGAACAGCGCTGGGGTGCAGGAGAGAGAGGGAGGGTGCGAATGTGAGGCAGGCGGCCCACCTGCCCTGGTGAACAGGGCTGGGGTGCAGGAGAGACAGGGAGGGTGCGAATGTGAGGCAGACGGCCCACCTGCCCACCCGACCGGCACCTGTGTGGATGTAGAACTGGCTGCCCACCCGCCCACTCACACCAGGGAAGTCACAGCATTGATAAAACATATATATTTTTAAATCTATACTGCTTGGTAAACTGTTGCTTCTCTGAACTTCTGGGGGTAGATACTCCTTCCTCCCTTGCCAGCCCCATCTTTTTCCTTGGACCTTATGGATCGCCCCCCTCTGCCCCAGCAATAAAATAGTTAACCCCTGGCACATGGTGGGGGCCTCCAGAGCCCTACTCCAACCCCAGGGTCACCATCTACTCTGCTTGATTGATGCCTGCATCCCTGCAGATTGCTAAATGTATCATCCAAGGTGGGCAGGAGGGCAGTATCTCTCCATCTCAGTTTCTCAGGGAAACTGAGGTTTGAAGAAAGCTGGCTCCAGAACTACTCATGATCACCTAGATGGATGAAGGTTGTACAGAACTACGAAACACACTGATCTCCATCTCTCCTTTCTTCACTCTCATTCACGCTTGCGCACACAGAGAAAACTTCACCTCCCTTCAACCCCAGGCATTTTCCCAGATGCTGTGGTCCCTGCAGGAGGGAGAGGAGAGGGAGGGCCAGAGAGGGAGGTGGTATCTCTGTGAACCTTTTAATACACACCCCAGGGTCCCACTCTGACTGCCCCAAGACATGGGCCATGACTGGAGGGTTCAGGGGAGACAGTGGGATTAAGAGTCTGGGCTTGTCTGTCTTGGGTTCTCCCCCTGCTGCCCCGCACCCTCATCCACCCAAAGCTACAGAATGGTGTGTCTTTGGATTTGCCAACTAGCAAAACCACAAGTGCGTTAACAAGGACCATCTGTGAACAACGGCGCCAGAGGTGACCTCAGCAGCCCCCGTTAACTCCACCATGGCCAGAATCAAGCCCAGTCCCTGGCCACCCCAAGTCTTAGGGCCCCTTACCCTCACTGCTCCCTTCTCCCCAACCTAGGGACCTTCTCCTGGAAAGCCAGAAACAAGACAAGCTGCCTTGGTGGCCTTGAAATGGGAAAGGCGAAGTGTTAACCTCGATGGAGACCAGTCTCCACCTCGGCCTCCCATCAGCAGCATTTCTACCACCCAGGAAGCCCCCATCTCCTTCCAAATCCTGCCCCCAAAGGGATGGAGACAAGCAGACACTGACTCAGCAGTCAGGAGGGGCTGAGTAACCAGAACCTCTGCCCCAAGACCCAAACACGTGCATGTTGTGCGTACTTGCATCTGGCTAAGCACCAAGCCAATGGTTAATGTCCCAAACAGGGAAAAACCCTTCCTCAACTTATGAATTACAGCTGTTTCCCTTCTATTATCAAGACATTCTGTTCTAAACACGGGGTTGACACATGGAAGGTTAACGCCATCCAAATCCCTACTGGGAAATGCATGATACATTAAATATTTTTGGTTTTAAATATTTCTGACTTATTAATGGCCAATGCCTTGAACTTTACTTAATAAAAAGTATTGCATGAGTTTTTGGTACTAAAAGCATAAACAGGGACACATTTACTAGCTCTTTGTTTCTTTCCTTCTGTCAACAGGGCTGGTACTCAGGGTTCAGTTGCAATAAAGTCAGAAAGATTCACAAATGTGTAAAATTACAGCTAAGAAGACAGAGGTATCTATAGATCAAGGAGTCTTTATGGACTAGTAAAGAAAAAAGGTATTTTAAAAGGTTTTGGACTTTTTCACATTTTCTCCATATCTTCTCAGCTTTCAACCGCCTGAATCATTAAACATGATGACTTGATAAGAGTATCAGGTTATATATGCTGTCCTTTCATGATTTCTGATTTTGAAGTATGTCAGGGATAAATTAAAAAGAATGAGTGTATATGTCAATACCCTCACCCTTAAAAAAAATTTCCCTCTACATTGTTTCAAAATATCTAGAGCTTATGTCTCAAGCACTGACAAAAGCACACATATAAATACTAGGTCAAACCTGATGCCTTTGCCAAGACCTAGAGATGCAGCCACAAGCCAAGATAGATGGAGACCAAGAAAGGCAGATGGAACGGCCCCCAGACACAGACACACAGAGTCAGCATCAGAACCAGAAGCAACAGCTGAAATCCCCCAGGTCGGTGTCCCCAAGCCAGGTTGGGTACCGGCCTCAGTACCAATCCCATTGTTAGGCTTCTGATTCATCCCAAGGCTCTCTCTCCTCAACCCTTGAACCTCCAATTCTGCTAGAGGCTAGAAAGTAGTTCTCAAGAGACCCATTGGGCATTTTAATCATTCTAAGTTCATTTTAATGTACACTGGAAAAAAAATAATTAGCGCATCAAACTAATGAGTTCAAAAATATTGCTAATGGTGAAGCTTAAAAGAGGCATCGATTTAATGAAAGTATTAAGTGAGTAATGGAACAGATGAGAAGGGCACAGTGATGGCTGAAATCGGGATGTGGGGGCTGAAGGAAGTGGAGGGGACACTGGCTGGTTGGCAGTGCCAGGCCTGGGGAGTGTGGAGGCCAGAAGGTCAAGGCCTGAAGCCAGAAGGACACTCACCTTCATGGGGGCAGAAGCCATACTTGCCGTCCTTGTCAAAGTTGTACGTGGTGGAACACCAGAGGAAGCCATCACTGCGGCCTGTGTCTGTGCAGCTGGTGTACTCCTTGCCGTTGAACAGGAAGGGGAACTTGCAATATTCCCCGTCAGCATTCCCGTACTTCACACGGACCACTGTGGAGCCACACAGGGTGGAGGGTGAATCTCTCCAGGCCTTTCTTTGGAGACCAGGATTGTGACTCACCGGGGTGTGTGACCTCCCTCCCCCTCCCACCTGAGCAGAAGGAGGGGTCTACAGTTGCCAGGGAAGCCACAGTCTTCATTGCTAGGTGACAGGGAGGCATGCAGAAAATCGGTGAGGAGGCTCAGGCGTGTAGATGGTCCTTTTCTTACCTTGTCCTTCTCCCAGGGTCCACAGCTCATCATCGTCGAAGTGGGAATCTCCCCCAACTCCAGGGCCCGGGGCGAAGGCATGAGCCAGGAGCCCGTCTTTGCCATCAAAAGGGTACCCATCTCCATGCTCTGAAACGCACTGGATCTCAGCTTCTAGCTACCCCACTGGGGGCTGAACCCCAGCCACATCTCATCCATGGTTGGGGCCCTTCAGCCCATCTACCCTCTGACCCCTTCCCTCGCCCTGTTGGGTTATCCAGGACTGAGGACACAGCAGGCCAGTAGAGTCTACACAGCCCTCAGAATCTCTACCACCAGCCTTCATTGCCTACACTACTGTTGATGACACTATATTTACCCACATGCCTACACTGCCACATCAGTCTCCCCACCACCACCCTCGCTGTCCCCAGCGTCTGTACCAACTACCTTCACATCCTCTCTTAGCCATATCACCTCCCTTCAAGTCATATTATTCCCAATGGCCACAGCGCTAACCCTCATAACCACTATGCCACGCAGGGCCATATGATCTACCCACATACCTGCACTGTCTCCTGTGCTACTTCCCCTCCTTACTTTCCACTCACAATGTCTACACTGCTTACCTTCACGTCTCCACTACTGTGTTCCCACCCCAACCCACATGCCCTACACCCCGGCATCCATTCTGCTTACTTTCAGGTCTACACTGGCCCATTGTATCCCACCCACTTCCATATCTAAAGTTCCTCAGCATCTACGAGTGTCATCCAACAGAACTCCTTGCCGTGATGGGAATGTTCTTTGTCCAACTTATTAGCCTCATGTGACTACAGGGCACTTGAAATTTGACTAGTGTGACCAAGAAACTGAATTTTAAATTTTACTGACTGTAACGAAGAGTAAGTAGTCTTGAGGATCCAGGGGCTACCATATTGGACAGTGTGGGGAGACCATTTGCTTTCAGTTTCACCCCACCTCCAGGGAGTCAGATCATCCACTTCGCATCAGTGTGGCTTTCCAATGTCTGCTCCAGTCTACACCACTCTAGTGTCCACATCTTCTGCCCTCCCAGCTAAGCTGGAAAGGAGATCCCCCCATGCCTCTCTGATATCCAGATTGCCCCTTTGTCTCTACACTGACCCCCCTGCGCTCCTCCTCTGCCTACCCCAGCGGCCGAAGTTGATCATGATGTCAGCCTCTCCATCATGGATCCTAGAAAACCGTAGTGGGGTCACATCGCTCCAGACTTGGAAGGCACGAGCGAAGGCATCATCCACTGTCTGGGGGTCCAGATCTGGTGTGTAGCCAATGATCCTGGAGGTAACAAAAGTGCATGTGAGTATGTGCAGGTGTGCAAAGGCATGTACGTATGCCTAGGCCTACAAGTGTGTATGTATGTGTGCAAGGGTGTGTATATGTGATTGTGTATGAGTGTGCAATGGTGAGTGTGTGGGCACAGGTGTGTGAATGCGTGCATACATGTGACAGGTATGTGTCTGCATGAGTGTGTGCATGAGTGTGGATGCAAGTGCAGGCATGTGTGTACATGTTAAGTAGAGCTTCCAGGGAGAAGAGCCCACCAGAGGGCCTCGAAGTCCTGCAGAGCCTTAGATCAACCCATACGGATAGGAATGTAAACAGTGCATTCCGGGACCCAGCAGAGATGTCATCCTTGGAGTGCAACACGAGCCCTACAGAACAGAGCTCTCAGCCCAATTAACAACCAGTTACAACAACTCTATACCATAAAATCCAATTATCAATAGCAACCAATCATCAAGTTCTCATTACCCACTCAATAACCTCATCTAATAATGACAATGACTAGCACTGATTATGGGCTTCTGTGGTGGCTCAGATGTAAAGAATCTGCCTGCAATGCAAGAGACCCGAGTTTGATCCCTAGTGTAGGAAGATCCTCTAGGGAAGGGAATGGCTACCCCCTCTCACTATGTGTTGAACACTGTGAAACCACTTTATATATGGGGTCGGCTTCCCAACCAACCCATAAATAAGGTTTTGCTTTAACTCTGTTTTGTAGAGTGGAAAGCCAAGGGTCAGAGCCCTAGAAAGGAAGTAGCTCAATGCCCCACAGCCAGGAAGGGTGAGAGTCAAGTCTTGGTCCGTTTGACTCCATTCCTAAGAACTTTGTACGCAAACTCCTTAGGATGCCAGGTCCTCCCAAGATCCCTCCTGGGACCCCGGAGAGGGGAGAAGACGACGCCCAACGAGACACAGTGTCCCTTGGACCAGGGCCCGCCCTGCCTCCCACAGCCCTGCCTTGGCACCTGTATGTGATCTGGCTCTTGTCCCACTTGGGCTTTCGGGGGAAGAAGTTGTAGTTGGCCACGTCGGGGTTGCCACAGCGCGGCTTCCGCATGGTCTCAATGGTGCTCTGGTCCAGTTCACCTGTCTGGGGTAACCCGAAGAACTTCTGCATCTTCTTCAGGGTGTCCTTCAGCACAAACAAGTTACAGCTCTCCTTGGGGCAGCCGTAGAAGGTGTTTAGGTATTGCTGGAAGAAATAAGGACCCCGGCACAAACAGCCACGTTAGGATGGTATAGTATTGGCCAAAGGAATCAGCAACCCCAGGGCACTGGGTAGAGTCCCAGGTTCCCAAACCACTGGTTAAGTGACATACACACTCCCAGATGGCCCCACACCCATTAGCCGAGTGACATACAAACTGTAGATACTGTGCTTTGGGAGTACATGTTGGGTGCCCACTATATGCCTAGGTACTGATGTCAGCATGTGTTAACTCATCTGATGCTCACTGCAGGGACTTCCTTGGTGGCCCAATGGATAAGACTCTTTGCTTCCACTGCAGGGGGCACGGGTTTGTTCCCTGGTCCAGGAACTAAGATCCCCCCAATGCTGCACAGTATAGCAAAACAAAACAAAACTTCTCATAGCCTCTATCATGTAGACATTATAACTATCTCCATCATACAGAAGAAACTAAAGCACACAGAGGTTAAGAAATTTGTCTAAGATCACCAGCTCTTAAATGGCAGAACTGAACTGGGACCCAAGTAACTGGCTCCAGAGCCCAGGCTTAGAACCGTTACCTCTTTACCACCTCTCTTTACCTCCATTGTCTCTTTTAATCCACCAAAATGCTGATGACATAGGGATTATTTCCCTCACTTTTCTTATAAGGGCTGTGTGCCCTGGGCTCTAGCAAGAGACAGACCTGGGTTCAAAATCTGAATCTGCCATTTTCCCAAAGAAACAGTCCTGTCCCTCAGGGACTGTGCAGCTCGCTCAGCCCAAATGGAGGCCAAAACCAAACAGTCCCTTGCAGGGGGTCAGAGACCAATCAGTTCATCTATTTATTTGACAAATACTTTTTGACACCTACCAGGTGCCAAGCCCAGTGTTAGGGCTGAGGGTCAAGTGGTGAGCATGACAGATGTTTCTAGTCTCAGTCTCCCTATACTGGGTTCAAAGCCTAGTATAGGGAGGCTGACAGATCACAAATAAGTGAAAAATTAAATATGTGATAGAAATGGTGGGGAGAGCCAGGAGACCTTATTAATGGGACCCTAACCTTGTTTAGGAGGGTAGTTAGGAAAGAGGAAAGAAAGGGTATAATAATAATACTAATAATAAATGATAATAACATATGATGACTAACACTTATTGAGTGCTTTCCATGTCCCAGGAACCCTTCAAAGTGTCTAAGATTACCTCTCCTTTATTTTCCTTTATTTATTTTTTGTGGTCATGCAAAGAGGCACACAGGATCTTAGTTCCTCCACCTGGGATCAAACGGTGCCCTCTGCAGTGTAAGCATAAAGTCCTAATCACTGGACCACTAGGGAATTTCTTAAGATTATCTCTCTTTTAATCCCTAGACAGGAACCCTTATTACCCTCAGTTTGCAGAAGCTCAGAGAGAAGTCACTTGCCCAAGATTTACTAGGCCAGTTGGTTAGTGCACCCCCCTGACTTGAAGTCAGGTGGTCTAAGTTCAGCGTTTGGTTTCTCAAGCCCCCCACTGTATGTCTCTGGGCAACATGGACCTCCATAGGTTGTAGAAGGTGTGGGGACCCAGGTAGCTTTGTAACTGATTCTCCAAAGCTCCACCTTCACCCTCAGCCACAGCCCCATCATTATGCAGACCAGCTCCATTTGTCCAAAAAAGGCAGAGACCTGGATGCTGGAAAAGGGGCAGGGGTGGTGTCATAGCTTGAGAAGGAGTTCCTCGGGTGATCAGGTGACCAAGGGCGTGACGATCCTGTCCTGGACATGGACAGTGTGCGGAGAAGTGCTTTCTAAGGCGGTTGACTTAGCGACTGAACAACAACAAAGGGTGGTTGAAGCAATTAACAGGGCAGATGTGCGCTGGAAGGAACGCGTTGAAGGGTCCAGAGCGAGCCCGAGGTGCTTACAGGGGGAGGGGGAGTGCCCTTCCGCCGTCCCCATCCCTGCTTGTGCACCCTCTCGGCGGGGATGCCCGTTGCGCCAGGCGCGCGTGCCCGCGCGCTCCCAAAACATCTGAGCCGCAGCTCGGAACCCCGCCAGGAGGGAGGGCTCCCTGGCTGCTCGCCCACCCGAGCCGGGCTCAGTCCGCCCCCGCCCCACGCGCCGGGGCCCTCGTGCTGCCCCTCCCTCCGCCCTGCTGGCCAGTTCTCTCCAGCCGTCGTCCGACTCCTTTGGAGAAGTTCGAGGAAACTTTCTGAGGTCCAACCCTTGACCTTCGTTGACCAACTTGTTCATTGAGCCACTGAGAAAGGATGCGCTGGTCGTTTCCCATCGGCCCCAAATACTTGCCAAAAGGACCCCCGAGGGCTTGGTCCAAGGGCCCCTCTCCAGATGTGTGCAGAAGGTTCCTAGACATTGGCCAAAGTTATGGTTTGCCCAGAGCTCCCACCCTCACGTGTGCAAAGCTTTATCCAAATTGTGTGTCAAAGGCCCCCTCTTCCTTAAGATGGAACGCCTAAACAGGGGTTTCAAGGATCCTCCACTGTTTGCAAAAGAGACCCCTTCAGGCTTTTTGCCAAAGTCCTCCCAGGACGCTGGCTAACTGGCTTTGTCAGCCAACCTGATGTGTCCAAGAGTTGTTTACAAAGTCGCCCCCATGTTGCCAAATCCCAGATCCTGGACAATGCCCTTGTTATTTGCAAAAGGGGCCCATTCCAGAGGTTTGCCATAGCACCTCGGTTCCCGACCCTGCTGGTGGCGCGCCCTCGCTCTGCGTCCTGAAAGTTGCCAAGCTGTTTATCAAAGGCCTTCTCCTCTTACAGCAGCTCCACCACCCCTCCTTCGGCGGTCCAAAGACCACCCCGCGCGGTTTACTGAAGCCCCTCCCCCACGCTGTAAGCCCACCATGGGGGTGGGGGGAGGGGAGGCCCTTCCCCCCGCTCCAAAGTTTCTCTAAACTTGGTTGGATGAGGCTAGCGTCGCAACTCACCACAGCCAACTCTTTGTCCGTTTTGGGGGCCACATCGCCGGGAAATTTGATGATGGGCGATGGCGCGGCGGCGGCGCGGCCCAACAGGCAGCCCAGGACGCAGAGCGCCCTCAGCGGGGCGGCCAGCGCGCCCCGGGACACTCGCGCCTCGGTCATTGCGCTCCCGGGCCCCGCGCGTCGCCCGGGGGTGGCTGGCTCGGTGCGTGTGGCCGCGTCGCCGCCTGGCTGGCGCCTGCTCCCCCGCGCGGCGCTGCGCTCCGAGGGGCTATTCGACTCGGTCTCCTCGGCTTTGCCCGGCTCAGCAGAGCATGGCCCGGCTCCCAGCCCGCTCCGCCGCGCCTGCTCTCGCCCGGTCCTGGCAAAGCCCTTTTATGTTTAAAGCTCCAGATGCGTAGCCTCCAGCCACCGCCGGAGGAAGTCTGGACGCAGCGGAAACAAGGGAGGGCCGCCGCCAGATGTGGCCGGCTGGGCTGGGAGGACGCTGGCAGGGCTGCGGCGGGCGGGGTGGGGGGGCGCTCGGGCCCGCCCCTCTCCGCCCCATTCCCCCTCTTGCCCTCCGCCTCTTCTCTCCTTTCTTTTCCTTTCTCCGCCTCCTCTCCCCTCAGCTAGTTGCTTTGGGCCTCTGTGAGAACCATCAGTGCGCGACATCCCAACCTCTATACTCCCCACGGGGGCGCAAAACCTAAGGACGCCCGCCTAGAAACACGCGGCGCGACCACTCTAGACTCTCGACGTCCTGGGGAGCAGGGCGGCCTGCACTCCAGGGGCGTGGGTCAGAGATGGGGAGGAACGGTCAAAAAGAGATGATCAGCCGCACCTACAGATATCAGAGCAAGAGCATCTAGATCATTAGAGACGGAAGGAGATGAGAGAGATGGAAAGGGGTACAGAGACGGAAACAAAGGGAAGGGTCCCTCCGTCCTCCCCTCCTTCCCTCCTTTCCTTCCTTCGTCTCCCCCGCCCCACTTCCTTCTCTCTTCCCCTCCTTTCCTTCCTTCTGTGAATGTTTAAGCATTTACTTGACCTCAGGCGTAATTCTAGGTGCTAGATATCCACCCGGAAACCCAATAGTCCTGGTCCCTGTCCCTGAGGAGCGTCCCCTTCCTCTCTCTCAGGAAAGAGAATTCACTAAGTGCTAAGCTGTGACGGGAATCTCCAGCAGGTGTGGGAATGCCTGACCTCAGTCCCTAAACTAGTATGGGTGGTCAGGGGAGGCTTCCTGGAAGAAGTGACTTCTGGGCTGGGATCTGAAGACACGGAAGTGTTAGGTGGGGGTTGGGGGTGGGAGGGATGGTGCCGGGTGGTCTGTGTTGTGCTTGTGGCTCAGTCGTGTCCAACCCTTTTCCACCCCATGGACTGTAGCCTGCCAGCTCATCTGTCCATGGGGATTCTCCAGGTAAGAAAACTGGAGTGGGTTGCCATGCCCTCCTCCAGGAGATCTTCATGGTCTAGGGAATGTCATTTACAAAGGTCCAGAGATGAAGGACAGCAAGTTCCCTCTGTCTGGAAATTGGGGGTGAAGTGGGGGAGGGGGGAGATGGGACTGAGGGGCAGCAGGGACCATTGTCAGGAGCAACATCATGGGCTGAAATGGTCAGTGACAATCTGCCTCTGAGGGTGTCGGAAGTCAGGGTGATTAATCTGGTCTTTATTGTAAGATCCAGAAAAGCCTCTGCAGCTTGGGTCTCAGTGGGTTTCAGACAAGTACAGGCTTGTCTGACAGGCATGCCCTGCTGGCTGGTCAGAAGTCAGTCTGAAAGGAACCCCTTGGGAGGGACTTCACCCCACAGGAGGGAGCCTGGCCCCAAAGAGAAGCCTTGCCTGTTTTGGGGAGGGTGAGTCTGAGGTCAGTGGGGGAGGGGGATTGCCTCCTGGCTTAGCCCAGTTTGGCTCAGGTCCACAGCCTCTGGATTACCAGAGAGCCAAGTTGGAGAGCAGAGAGCTGGGAGTGAAAATGGAAAAAGTTGTCTCACTAAAGCAGGGCTTACAAACTCGTGGCCTGTGGGCTGAATCCCGCCTGAACAGCATTTTGAAACTTGTAAAAATCTGACTTTCTGGTTTTCTTTCAGAAATTCCCTCAAACCTGGCAGTACTGGGTGCCAGTTTCCACATGGGAATGATAGCTGAAGCCAAACAGCGGCTGCCTTCGTTAGATGAGGCACGGGGTTTAGTTTGCCACAGTCCCCACCATTCTCTATTGCCTCACATGTGACTCAGCTCAGTCTTGCTCATTTACATCACTTGCCCCATTTGAGATTTAGTGTTTTCCCCCAAAACCTTTATAAGACATTGGCTACTTCTGGATCAGGGCAGCTTTGACTATACCTCTTCACAACCTGTGCAGTTTTGGCATTTCAAGGGCATTGGTGCCCAGTGTAGGTGCTTGGTACCCATTTGTTTTGTGGAAAGTTTTCCTTTCGTTTCAGGCTTGAAGGATTCATAAACAAACCGCTTCTCCCACACAACCATTTCAATAGTTATTAGAGGATTCTTTAACTTAATTTCAATATGCGATCATTAAAAGAAAAGAGAAATAGGAACAATACATATACATCAACAAACTGGGCCAGCCAACACCTAGACTTAAACAGTGTGCTGGGAAGTCCTGAATAACTGCAATAGGGAGTCCCAAATGGGAAAAGGTCTCAGGCAGCGTGTCCATGCCACAGGTGAGACTTCAAATTGTTATTTTGGGGATTCCTGCTTATAATCCCCAAAACTGATATCATCATCGGTTTGTGTCCCCAAATGCAGCTCTGGTTTGACTTTCACCTGTTTACAATGCTGTTTGTTTCACCTTGTGAGTCATAGGATTTCGTTAGACCTCAGAGGTTTGGCCATACTCTCAGGGGCTCAAGGATTCCAAGATCTACTCTCTTTCTTATCTAAAGTGCTGCCTGACTTCCTGTGCTTGAGGGAAGATACAGAATCTGGGCAGTGTCCAGGCAGGTCAGAAACAAGGTTGGAGGCTTGCTCTCCTGATTCTGAAGCCTGAACAAGACTTCTTCCATTTTAATTTCCCTAAAAGTCAACCTCGGGATTATTTAGGTTGGAGAACATAGGAATGAGGCAAAACAATACGAGCAATCTTCTTAATTCTATAAGTCAAGTAACAATTGCAGATAGTCAACAGAAGTAAAGTGACCAAAGACACAAGTAATGGGTTAAACATTAAAGACACAAATGGGTTAAACAGAGAACAATTTTTGAGCAGTAGAGGATTTAGTAAAGAAAAAGTTTCAACATAAATGAGAAGTATGCTTTCATACATCAACCCTTACTTCCATTATCTTATTGGCAGCAATAGTGGTAACGATAGAATGTATCAAGGCACAATTGCAGTTATCTGTGAAGTTTTATATTGGAGAAGGAAATGGCAACCCACTCCAGTGTTCTTGCCTGGAGAATCTATACAGTACTGTAAAGTAAAATAAAGTAAAAAAAATAAAAAATAAAAAAATAAAAAATAAAAATAAAATAAAATTTTAAAAAGACATTGTGTATTAGAAAAAAAAAAGAAGCAGACATTGTGTTTCATCAAGTATTCTTTTCCTACTCCTAGAAATTTATCATTCATTTTTGGAAAGAAGGAAATACAGCAAAAGATGTTTATCTGTGGGTAAGTTGTGTTCTGTATAATTTAAGTATTTTTTTAATATGCTACATATATAAAGGACATTTTTTTTTAAACCAGAGATTTAATCTTACAAATGATGTTTAAAAATACACCATGCCACAGTGGAAGAATACAAAACTAAATATATTCTTTCCATACAATCCAGCAATCACATTCCTAGGTACTTACTCAAATGAGCTGAAACTGATGTCCACACAAAAATTTGCCCATGATCCAGCTTTATATGTGTATAATCTTCAAAACTGGGAAACAGTAAAGATGTCCTTCAATAAGTAAATAAACAAAACTGTGGTACATCCATACAATGGAATATTATTCAGCACCAGGAAGAAATGAGATATCAAACCATGAAATGGTATGGAAGAACTTTAAATGTGTATAAGTGAAAGAAGCCAATCTGAAAAGGCTGCATACTGTATGATTCCAAATATTCAGCTGGAGGAGGAAATGGCAACCTACTCCAGTATTCATGCCTGGAGAATCCCACGAACGGAGGAGCCTGGCGGGCTACAGTCCACGGGGGTCACAAACAGTCCCACACGACACAACGACAGATACTCAACATTCTGGGAAATGCAAAACTATGCAGATGATAAAAGGGTCAGCGGGTGTCAGAGGTTATGGGGGAGGGGGATGCATTGGGGAAGCCCTGAGGATTTTTAGGGCAGTACAATCATTCTGGGTGACACTTTAATGATGGTGGATATATGTCATTGTACATTTTGTCAAAACCCACAGAATGTGCCATGCTAAGAGTAAACCGCAGTATAAACTAAAGATTTTAGAGGATTTTTCCCCCCTCTTCACAAATACAAAAATATGTTCATTGTGTGTATGTGTGTGTGAAGAACATAGGTGTCTTAAGATTTTTCTTAGTGAGAGGTGGATAGAAAGGAAAGGCACTGATCTGGAAGAGTCATCAAAGTGAAACGGGAGATGACCTGTGAGGACACAGAAGATAATTTTGATTGAGGAGAGGGAATGACATAAAAAGGAAGGCAGAATCAATGTGTCACCAAAAATCCCAAGACTTTGGTTCCTGTGCAGAATCCTCATTATCTGCTCTGTACCTTTCATTCTTCAAGGCGCTGCAGGGAAATATCCTACCTCTTTGAGAGAGCTGTACAGCCTGTGGGATAACAGGGGCTGAAATGGCTGAGAAGGGCAATGGGACAACCATTCTGATAGGGCACCACTAAATAGACCCTGAGTGTATCCCTTCCTCTTTCCCACACTGAGTTAGGTTCTCAACAGGCATTGCAACTGGATGATTCAGAGACCAGGACAGTCTCCAAGGTAAGTGAATTCACTTAGAAGGGGCAAAGCAGTGGCTAAGCCAACATTCACAGAACACTCCACTGGGCTTGACACCCGGAGTCAGCCAAAAATCAGCTTTTAAGAGTTTTGGAATCACAAACCCACCTGCAAAGTCAAATTCAAAAGAACCATTTACCTGCCCCGTCCCAACCCTTAAGGCAATAATGCCTGAGTGAGAGCTGGAAGCCTGGAAGGAAATGGCTTTCTGCATGGATGCATTCATTCATCATCTTCAGTTACAAGAGTAACGTGATTAAAACAAAATCAAGCCTGTGCAGGTTATTTCCAGAGCAGAGCTGTAGCTCCTAAACCAGTGTTGGCTCCCAAACCAGGGCTGATGGGGGCTATGGGGCACTATCTAGGAAGTCTTTCCTACCAGATGGTGCCAAGCCAGGTCATGAGAATGATTCAGTGTGAGTGTGGATGGATTTTATAAGAGGAGGACAGAAAGAATTCCCCTTGTGAAAATGCAAAAGCTTAGATTCAAGCAAAGTGAAGTGCAAACAATTAGTTTGAGCACAAGATGTTGAGAACAAATCGAGATAACCTGGTTTGAAATAAGTATTTCAGAGCAGGCTTGAAAGGTTGCCTAGAAATTCTTGCGAGAGAGGTTTTCATGGATTCAGCTTGAATTATACTACTTCAGATTTATAGCTATACTAAAACACACCGTTGGCAGTGGTGGGATTCGAACCCACGCCCCCGAAGAGACTGGAGCCTAAATCCAGCGCCTTAGACCGCTCGGCCACACTACCACAGGTGGCGTAAATACCTCATCCCTGAGCTGTTTACTACAGTACGCGTGCTCATAATTTTGAATTTTCTTGAGTTAGTGGAATTTCCCTCAGTGTTTTCATTTATCCCTAGGGACCTGAGCAAACTCGGAGAGAGGAGAAATCATTGTATTCTCACAGGCCTGAGAAAGTTGTCAATGATTATTAGTGCAAATTTCCTTGAAAGACCTTTTCTTTAACCGAGGCAATTCCATGCAGAAAGGAGAGGGGAAAAATCTCACTGGCGACTTATTGCAAGTGATTTCAGACGACTAAGAAACTCCCCTCTGTTGGTCTATGGCTGTGGAACTCACAGAGAGATTGACGTCGGAGATCAGATCAAACAAGAGGTTCGTTTCCGTTGACAGATCTGGCAAGCCTGTCGCCGATAGACAGGAAAGGCCTTGGTCGCATTCCCTGCAGATTCGGTCAGAGAGAGAGATTGGTCTACTTTTCCTGAAAGTAGCACTCTGAGGTAGACCCACGCACACGCGCACTGCTGTAGCCTCTGAACAATTTCTCTTACAGAGGGACCAGGGTGACTCCTAGAGGGTGGTTACATCCAAGAACTTTCCCACACCGGGAAGGGGTGTGTCCGAGTTTCCATGGGTTCCCGAGCCGCTGAGCTTCAGATCTTTTCTTTCGAATGGAGTAGAGGGAAAGGAAAAGTTTCAGTAATGCTCCCAGCCAGGAATCTTCAGCACCCAAGTGGAATCGCATACCTGTCAATCTGTGCTCCGCGGTAAACCCTGGATTACAAGTCACCTCATTCATTGCTCTTTCTGATTGGCCGTTTCTGGGTCTCTGGATGCAGAAACTCTCCTAGGAATCTCATTAAAGTTTCCTAACTTCCTCTTACTCCCCGCCTCCATCACTCCAAAAAACCACACCCTGCTCTTGCCTGCCCTTGCCCCAGAGCTCTCCGAGGTCCTTTCCCGGCGGCCTGAGGGTTCGCGGTCAGGGTCAGGCGTGCTTCTCCGTATTTTCTTGGGACGAAGGTCTTGCTGGTTCCCATCTTCGATGCCAGGAAGCGGGGTGGAATGGGGAGCGAGGAACACAAAGGAACTTCTGAAAAAGCTGATTGGAACTAGGGCTCAGGAAGCACCGGATGAACGTAGAACCAAGACAGGCAAGCAGGAAATGGGAAAAGCTGGGGCCGCTTTAGGAAGAGTTCAAGGCCAGAGGCGGGCTCTCCTCGCACTCCCCATCGGCTCCCTACTGCCGCCAATCCCGGCGCCCTCTGGGTCAAGTCCCCTCCACCCCCCACCTCATCTCACCCCTCTCTCACAGCGGGTTAGACGCTTCCTGATCGCTCTTTTTCGCTCTCTCGTTCCCTCTCTCTACTCCCAGTTGACGGGCAATCTGAGATCCCAGGGTGGAACTGGGTGTCAGCCTGTGGGTTCCCACCTAGTTCTTTCTCTCCAGAAGGTACCGGAGTCACGAGCGTGGCCATCTCTCGGAGACGGTCAGCAGCAAAGGCCAGCGAATCTAGCGGAAGATGTGGCTTCTGTGCCCCACATCGTTGGAGATGGAGGAGCTCAAGTACCTGTCTTCAGCCCCTTTGGCTGAAGTGGGCAACTTACAAGAAACTTCAGTTTGTGTTTCCACGCTTTTTGAGGACCCTCAGAAAAAAAGCGTGTGTGAGCTTATTGCCTTGAGCAGTACACGCTTCTTTTCAACAGGTCATAAGCAGTGGGAAGACTGATACTAATCTCAAATTGGAGAGAACCTAGAGATCGTGTGCAATAAACTTTGTGCTTAAGACTAGGAAGCATCAGATTGAAAGACAGAAAAGGCTTGGGGTTCTTTACTACAGAAAGGATGTAGGGATGGATGGAAGGAGAGAGAACAAGTGTTGAACATATTTATCAAACTATTTTGTCTAGAAGTGAACCAGGTGAGGAACTCAGGGTCTATGGATTGGTCCTGGGAAATCTCACATAGAGGCTTTTGATTAAAAGATTGAGATCATATTTAGGTCTTAGTGCTAATTTGGTAAACATATACATTTAAATAAACCACAGCTTCTGTAAATGTTTTGACTTCTTTTTACAAATATGGATTCCAAAAAAAGTACAGAGATTCTGGTAAGATGGAAGTGACCTGAACCCTTGATTATTTATTTATTTTTTAGTTCTAGGTCAGGGCAGTGAAAGGAACCAGCTGACAAGAAAGCACTTGATCATTATAGCAGAGGTCCCTTTGATTCTAAAGGACTGCATGTTCAGGCTCCACAAATTGACAAGCTTCAAAGCATTTTCTTATCAGGACAAAGTACCACAGTCTCACCTGCCATTCTGAATTTCCTTTACTAACCAGTGTGCATGGCCTCCCCTATTCAATCACCTGTTATCGCTCGAGCACTCATTGTCTGCCTTAAACTCACAGGATTCTTCAATGGGGAAAGTATTTTGATCTGTTCATCACCGAAGTGGATCATCTGTTAGACTGATAGAGACCTGAAATCAGAGGTCTTAGCTTTCCTAGTGGAATGCCAGCCTTCCCAAATACTTAATTGACCAACATCTGAAGCCCTTTGGAAAGATGCCTGATAGAGATAAGTGTGATGTTTGTCTGGCACATGCCTATTCTTTCAGTTTTCAGTGTTGGGTACTAGTATTTTAGGCTCTAACATTCTGCAACATTACAGGAGAATTTAACCTTGGAGTTCCTGCTATCCATGCCTTGTCAATAGTGTAAATGATGAAAATTTATACACAGGTGGGAAATTTACTTTAAGGCCTTGATGCTCAAAGTATAGTCTAAGAACCAGCAGCATCAGCATCTCCTGGTAATTTATTAGGAATGCACAATCTCAGGCCCATGAATTGGAATCCTAACAAATTCCTCCAAAGTTAGAGAATTGTTACAAGTACTCTATTTTCCAATCTGTGCTTCAACTGTTCTATTCCTCTTTAGGGCATTTTAAAGTTCCCACCAGACTTGCACTACATTGCAATGTAAGTCTCTCACCCTAGCTCCAGTAGAGAGCCATCCAATTACTGGCTTGGCTCCCATTTGCATGTGCTACAAAGATCTCACTAAAAGTTCTTTATGACCCCATGGACTGTAGCCCACCAAGCTCTTCTGTCCATTGAATTCTCCAAACAAGAATACTGGAGTGGGTAGCCATTCTCTTCTCCAGGAGCTCAAACCCTGGTCTCCTGCACTGCAGGCAAATCTTTACCATCTGAGCCACCAGGAAAGCCCACAAAATTCTTACTAAAAATTAAATACTGGTAAATCATATGTTCCTTTTGATGAATGTATCAGACAGTATTTTCAGCACTTATTGAGCCCCTACTTAAATATTTAGTAGCTTTTTCATGGTCTCATGTGTTTAGTACATTGACCATCAGCGTAATACAAAATACTATGATGTATTTATGCTTACAACTTTTCTAAAATAACTATTTGAAGAAAAAGGAGAGAAGGGAAAGGGAAATCTTTCCCCTTATTTTCAATAGGAAGAATTAAGCCTCTTATTTTAAATTTGTATTTGTCTTTATAATGTATACTGAAGTTTATGGAAGAAGTGGGACAAAAGGGAACAATCTCACCAGGCTGACTGCCTCTGCAAGCTTCAGGTGAAAAGAAATGTAACCCTGAACATGCTCAGCCAAAGGGAAAGAGGAAATTTATGAGACATTCTTTTTTCTTTGTTTCTATTCATCTTGCTGGTAGCAATAACCTCCTTCTCCTCCACCCACCTCCCCAAACTTGGTCACTACAAAATATTGTAATAGTCTGGCTACTTTGGGTTTTGGGAAGATCCCCTGGAGGAAGGCATGGCAACCCATTCCAATATTCTTGCCTGGAGAATCCCATGGACAGAGGAGCTGGGTGGAATACAGTCCATAGGGTTGCAAAGAGTTGAACACAACTGAAGAGACTTGGCAAGCATGCTTTGGGTTTAAGAAAATAAAATCTGATGTACACTTGATTTTCCTCTTTGATTTCTCTACTACCTTGTCCAGCTTCTGACTCCAGTGCCAGAGTATCCAGAGGGCAGCTTCTCTATGAACACACAAGAGTAATTATAATGGATTTAGGCACTTAGGATTAGGTAATGGGGAACACGAACCAAGAAGCACTGTGAAACTGAGAAACAGAATCTTCTTTTGGTTCTTCAAGGTACATTACAACCAACCCCACATCCACCAAATAAATCTGTAGTCTCCATCTGGTCAGGTTAGAGGAGGTGCAGAAAATAAATACGGTTATTATCCCCGTTGTAGCAAGCTTGCAGTTGAGTGAAAGAAGATGTTTTCTGTCATACATACAATATAAATCTAGAAGAATGAGTACCCACATACACACCACCATTAGGTGGTAACATGAGTAGTAACGGATACGCCAGAGTGAGTGCAGCCCAATTTCCCAAGGGTCAGAGGTCTAGGGAAACTAAAGAAAATAAATTTAAGAAAGCATAAGTTGAGGCTAGTACAACTTTTTTTTTTTTTTGGCTAAAATTTTGCAAAGCTTTGTTCCTTGATAGTCTAGATAACTAATCTATGTACCTTAGAAACGAGTCTGTCTGTTTCTCCATAGATGTACTTGGATGCTGCTAAGATGAATAATTGATTGGATTCTCTTAATTGTGCCTACATTTCTATATAAATTCTTGACATTTTAAGGTACTTTAAGGTCAGTGAACCTGAAAATGCAGGGTCTTCAGCCAAGGAGACCAAGGAAGTCTCTTTTGTGGGAGAAAAAAAAAAAGCTCCTTGAATGGCACACAATGCATTTTCATGCAAGTAGATAAGATGATCTTATTTGACCTCATTTTTTCTGCTTGGGCACTTAGAAATTTATTTTTGTCTACAGCCTAGACAATCTGTTCTGGAAAATTATTTGGTTCCTCAGGGTATTAAAAAGCTGTGAGGTAGTGTTCCTGACAAAAATATACAGGTTGAATCCAGTAGGAGTATTGAATCCCCTCCAGTATTCTTGCCTGGAGAATCCCATGGACAGAGGAGCTTGGTGGGCTACAGCCCATGGGATTGAAAAGAGTCGGACAAGACTGGAACGACTTAGCATGCAGAATGTGAGACTTATGAGAGCTGCTATGAAAAAAGAAAGGCTGAAAGGAGGGGAATTTTCAAATTGAAAGAGACTAAAGAAACATTAAAATTAAAAGCAGCGAGAAACATTGTTTGAATCTAGTTTTTAAAAAAAAAATTGGAGGGAGTCAGTTGAGGAAATTTGAAAATATGGACTGTTAAATTACGGAGTTATTATAAATGTTGTTAGGTCTAATATGGTACTGAAGTTATGCTTTTATTCTTAGTTTTTATTTTTAGGAGATGTCTGTTAAGTATTTAGTTATGGAATTTAAAGGTTACAGTAATTTTCAGATTCTTGCAGACTTAATGATCTTGGGCAAATGACATTAAAAATCAGTGAGTACACGAGCAGGCCTATTGTGAGAGAATCTAAACCTTACTAAATAAAAGTGGTTCACTTCTTGGGCTTGCATGAATCAGTCCTTTTCCCCCACAATGTTCTAGTCTATGGCTATATTTGCAGTAAGAAATAAGTATAAGATTTTTTTGTAGTTAAATACAATTTTAGTTCCTGTTTACTAGCTTAGAAAAACAGGATCTCTAAAAAGTGAAAACAAAATCCTTTAAAAAAATTGTATTATTCACACCAAGGATACATGCAAATCCGTATCTCTTTAAGGAAATATTAAAAATTTCCTCTCTAGCACCTCTTTTCCCTGCTTGCTCCTAACCCTGGACCTTTGAGAGGCAATAATTCCAACATACAAGCAAGAGTTTGGGGCTCTTGCTTCAGAAAAGACAAAAAACCGCGTTGTAAACCTCTTCTCACCTTCTCCGTGGATTTCACCGCCACATAAGGAAAGGGAGTGCACCATAACCTCCCTGCCTGTCGGATACCCTCTATATGCGCCTTTTTATTCTCAGGTGGGTCTCTCCAGTGCCCAGGTATCTGGAGTTCTGTCATATGCATCCTTTCTAGGCAGCAGAGGAACAGAAGGCAATGTCTCAGCCGACTATCAAGGTAAGGAACTAGAAGACAGTCTAGTAGCGACTGCTCAAAGCAGAGTCTTTTCGAGTGGTTGACACGACACAGAAAGTTTTCAATTTTGCAGCATACCTTGGATTTTTACTTGGGTCAAAATCCCATTTAACACAGTAAACTTACTGAAAACACATATAACAGGGAAGATAGAGAAACAACACGTATGCGAGGGCTCCATAGCTCAGGGGTTAGAGCACTGGTCTTGTAAACCAGGGGTCGCGAGTTCAAATCTCGCTGGGGCCTAGCGGTTACTTTTTTCCCCCCACTTCTAAGCATTAAAGCAGTGGCTGCAGGATAAGGGTACCCATGCAGCTGTTCCGGCAGATCTCCCCTGTCTTTGGCAGCGCGTGATAAGACTTTCAGGCCAAGTGGACGTAGTTCCCCTGCTGCTGTCCTGGTCTGGATCCACGATCACAGCTGATGAATCCGCTGCGTCAGGCACGCACTCGCTGGGGAAACACACACATTTCTGCCGGCAGAAGGCACTCAAACTCGTATTTCTTTGAGAAACGCCTAGTGACGTGGCCTAGTGACGTGCGTGAGCCTTGAGGCGGAAATAAAAAGTTGTCTTACTGTGGCTCGTTGGTCTAGGGGTATGATTCTCGCTTAGGGTGCGAGAGGTCCCGGGTTCAAATCCCGGACGAGCCCTTCTTTGTTTGCTTCTGGTAATTTATTTAAAATACATGTGCTGTCGCATTTTGTTCTCTCTACTCTGCTTTGAAAAGTTGCGGCAGAGGACCCCTAGGGATGAGAAATGGTAAAGTTACGGATAACTACGAGTTAGTTTTGAATTCTGTCTGATGATCCATTCCTCACTCTCCAGGCTGGCAGGCTGACGTGGCAGCTCCGAGAGCTTGTCTCTAGACCCCGCAGCGCATCTGCTGTGAAATGGAAATGGTTGCACGTTCCCTTTCCCTGCCTAGCGCCAGGGATCCCGTTCAGTAAAATAAAACAGTGTATGGGAAACTGAAGAAAGAAAGGAGCAGGTTGCCCTGACTGGACTGACTCCATTTTTTTTTTTTTTTCCTACACACAACCATTTCAATATTTATTAGAGGATTCTTTAACTTAATTTCAATATGTAATCATTAAAAGAAAAGAGAACTAGGAACAATACATATACATCAGCAAACGGGGCTAGCCAACACCTAGACTTAAATAGTGTGCTGGGAAGTCCTGAGTAACTGCAATCGGGAGTCCCAAATAGGAAAAGGTCTCAGGCAGCGTGTTCATGCCACAGGTGAGACTTCAAATTGTTATTTTGGGGGTTCCTGCTTATAATCCCAGGCCGCAAACTGATATCATCATCGGTTTGTGTCCCCAGATGCAGCTCTGGTTTGACTTTCAGCTGTTTACAATGCTGTATGTTTCACTTTGTGAGTCATCGGATTTCGTTAGACCTCAGAGGTTTGGCCGTACTCCCAGGGGCCCAAGGATTCCAAGATCTAGTCTCTTTTTTATTTAAAGTGCTGCCTACTTCCTGTGCTTTAGGGAAGGTACAGAATCTGGGCAGTGTCCAGACAGGTCAGAAACAAGGTCAGAGGCTTATTCTCCTGCTTCTGAAGCCTGAACAAGACTTCTTCCATTTTAATTTCCCTAAAAGTCGACCTCAGGATTATTTAGGTTGGAGAACATAGGAATAAGGCAAAATAACACTTAATTCTATAAGTCAAGTAACAATTGCAGATAGTCAACAGAAATAAAGTGACCAAAGACACAAGTAATGGGTTAACCATTGCAGAACAATTTTTGAGCAGTAGAGGATTTAGTAAAGAAGAAGTTTCAACATAAATGAGAAGTATGCTTTCATACATCGACTCTTACTTCCATTATCTTATTGACAGCAATAGTGGTAGCGATAGAACGTTCTATCAAGGCACAACTGCAGTTATCTGTGAAATTTTGTAACTCTTTGGTTCCTTGCAAAATTTTACATAAAGGTTCTAAGGAAAATCTAATATTAGGAATAGACAAAGTAGGAAATAACATCTGAGTCCTTAATAAAAAGTTCTCATAGGAGGAAAATAATAGGTGGTCCCTTTTCAATATAAATGATCAACATGTGTTAGGTTTCTGGAAAAAAGGGTTCCTAACTGATACATAGAAGTAGTTTCTATATCATTGGTTACAATACAAGTAAACTGAGGGACTATTTTAAAAAACATATTAAAGGATTTGGGGAAGATAGTCCATTCACAATAGTTGGTGGAGTACTCCAATAAGCATGGTTCCTCAAATGTGAGAAGCTGGTCCACATAGCAGTCCCTAGGTAGCTTTGTCACAATCTATCAGTAAGTGCGTACAGTTATTAAAGTAACACATGAAATTGGCACATAATACTTGTATTCAAGGCTTGAGCTGTAGCTTTAGCAGTGCTGTGTAATCTGCTGCTGCTGCTAAGTCACTTCAGTCATGTCCGACTCTGTGTGACCCCATAGACGGCAGCCCACCAGGCTCCCCCATCCCTGGGATTCTCCAGGCAAGAATACTGGAGTGGGTTGCCATTTCCTTCTCCAATGCATGAAAGAGAAAAGTGAAAGTGAAGTCGCTCAGTCTGTCCAACTGTTAGCGACCCCATGGACTGCAGCCCACCAGGCTACTCCGTCCATGGGATTTTCCAGGCAAGAGTACTGGAGTGGGGTGCCATTGCCTTCCCTGAAAAGTGGCCTTAATATTTTACATTTCTGTGGCTTTGGCAAGAAGCCTAGGGAAATTAAGTGAAAGTGAAAGTGAAGTTGCTCAGGTAAATTTTGTCCATAGACAATCAGAGTTAAGAAATGACAGACCTTGTTGGCAGGGCAAAAGTTATCCTGAGTTGGTGTCTGGCTCATGTTTCTCCAGCCTGAAGAGTCCCCAATAGCTTCCTTCATATTTTTCTTTTAATTGTAGCCTATCCTTGAAGGTTGAGGCGTGAACGACAATCCTTATTACAGGCTTAGCTGAAGAATAGTCTGTATGTTGCTTTTTCTCCCAGATGGCCACATTTCTGGTGTGTCCACAGAGTCAAACCTTTTAAGTCACTGGAATCTGGATAGACTTCTACTGCTTGGCTTCAGGTTTGTTCATCTCTAATAGAGTTATACCATCGTCCCGTAGAATTTGGAAACCTGTGAGCATCTACATGAAAGACTGAAACATTAGTAGTTTTAACAATTTCCCAAATGTCAGACCATAATTCTCCCCATAGTCCTTTGGAGTCAGTTACTCTTTACCTATAGGGGAAGCCAGGTGGCCCATCCATTGGCTACCAACCAAGAATCGGTGTATATATGGCATTCAGTTATATTTTCTTGCTTTAATACCTGATAAACCATCAGTTCAGTTCAGTCGGTCAGTCATGTTCCACTCTTTGCGACCCCTTCAACCGCAGCACACCAGGCCTCCCTGTCCATCACCAACTCCCAGAGTCCACCCAACCCATGTCCATTGAGTTGGTGATGCCATCCAACCGTCTCATCCTCTGTTGTCCCCTTCTCCTCCTGCTCTCAATCTTTCCCAGCATCAGGGTCTTTTCAAATGAGCCAGCTGGCCAAAGTATTAGAGTTTCAGCTTCAACATCAGTCCTTCCAATAAACACCCAGAACTGATCTCCTTTAGAATGGACTGGTTGGATCTCCTTGCTGTCCAAGGGACTCTCAAGAGTCTTCTCCAACACCACAGTTCAAAAGCATCAATTCTTCTGTGCTCAGCCTTCTTTATAGTCCAACTCACATCCCTACATGACCACTGGAAAAACTATGGTCTTGACTAGACAGACCTTTGTTGGCGAAATAATGTCTCTAACTTGACAAATTGGCTACTTTTACCTTCCCCAGTAGTTGTCAGTGATTTAGTAGTGACCAGATTATATGTCACCACAGTGGATCCTATATATTTAGCTGATCCATCACTAAACCACGCGTGCTGTTTTTCTTGCACAGTCAAAGAGCATACACCGTTTTACAAGTAACTCAGTTATCTTAGGCTTAATTAGAGCCTGTTGGTTGAGCCCTTTTGTAAGACTTTCAGAAATTATTTTGTGTAATGCCATGAACCCACGTGGCCCAGGTTTGGCTTGGTCCTGAATGTATCATTTCCATTTTATTATGCTGGACTCCTGGGCTTGCCCAATCCTGTGGGTTTTGGGTGAACTTTGTACTCATTGAATGATTGTCGCTTGGGGTCTTAATATTACAGTATGATCTATAGTCAATTGTTCTGTATCAATCAAAGCCCAGTCAGAAGCTAACAACAGTTTTTCAAAGGGAAAGTAATTTGTCACAGCTTTTCTTCCAAGGAGCAAACGTCTTTTAATTTCATGGTTGCAGTTTGGAGCCCCCAAAAAAGGAGGCTGTCACTGCTTCCACTTTCCCCCTTCTGTTTGTCATGAGTGATGGGACCGGATGTTATGATCTTAGTTTTTTGAATGTTGAGTTTTAAGCCAGCTTTTTCACTCTCCTTTCACCTTCATCAAGACACCCTTTAGTTCCCTCCCACTTTTTGCCATTACAGTGGTATCACCTGCATATATGAGCTTGTTGATATTTCTCCTGGCAATCTTGATTCATCCAGCCCTGTATTTCCCATGATGTACTTTGCATAGGAATTAAATAAGCAGGGTGGCAATGTACAGCCTTGTCATTCTCCTTTCCTAGTTTTGAACCAATCCATTGTTCTATGTCTGGTTGTAACTGTTGTTCCTTGACCTGCACACAGATTTCTCAGGTATGGTGGTCTGGCATTCCCATCTGTCTAAGAACGCTCCACAGTTTGTTGTCAATGGAATATTGTGTTGAGAAATGGAGTATTTCTTGCCTTATCAGTAAACTAGAATGTCACAGTCATCAGCAATTACAGCCCTCTAATGGGAAAGATTGAAGGTAGGAGGAGAAGGGGATGACAGAGAATGAGATGATTGCATGGCATCACCGACTCAATGGACTTGAGTTTGAGTAAACTGCAGGAGTTGGTGATGGATAGGGAGGCCTGGTGTGCTGTAGTCCATGGGGTCGCAAAGAGTCAGACACGACTGAGCAACTGAACTGAACTGAATGTGAGCCTGTGAGCCCTAAGGGCGTGCAGGAAGGAGAATACCTGCTATCTAACAACCATCAGGGGCTTCCCTAGTGGTTCAGCCGGTGGTTCAGCTGGTAAATAATCTGCCTGCAGTGCAGGAGACCTGGGTTCGATCCCTGGGTTGGGAAAATCCCCTGGAGAAGGAAATGGCAACCCACTCCAGTATTCTTGCCTGGGAAGTCTCATGGACAGAGGGGCTTGACAGGCTACAGTTCATGGGGTCACAAAGAGTTGGACATGACTGAGTGACTAACAGTTTCAGTTTTCAGCAACCATCAGACTATAGCCATTCCCTATGGTGACCCCTGAGGAAAAGAAGCTCAAGATGGGAAAATACAGGATATGCATATGAAAGGAATAAATTCAGTGAGTCCAGACTCCTGCATCTTCCCATACATAGGAAAGAGCTAAATTCCTCAAGTTGGGATATCTGACTTTCTTTAATTAACAATAACCTTTTGATGTTCAGACTACATGCCCTTTGTTGGAAAACTTCTGTATAACCTGGCTCCTCCCCTCACTTCCTGGGAGCAGTTCTCTCAGGGGTACTTGAGATCCTGTCTCTTGGGTTTGAAGTCTTAAAAGTTCCCACTCAGTAAAACATAAATCTCATCTTTTAGGTTGTGAGTATTTTTTTTTTTTTTTTTGGTTGTGAGTATTTTTAAAGTCAATACATGTAACTAGAATTATGACTGATAACATTTTATTAGGACATGTCAGAGCCTCATGAATTCTATTTAATTTCTAAAATAGCTGTATTAGTAATGTCACGCGAGTGTACGTTCCTCGATTCTTTGTCTCGTCACAACAAAGATTTGAAGTGATGGATATTAAAGCCCCCTCGGCGTGTTGCAGCTCTCAGGTCTTGTATAGGCCGTGTTATAGCTCTCAGGTCTTGAATGGATCGTGTTATAGCTCTTAGACAAATCAGTGTTACAGCTCAGTGTTACAGCTCTATTTTATTTAGAAGATAGCAGGAAAATCCATCTTCGAGGCGTGAGGGCACGTCGATCCAAAGACAGGAGAAGAGCGCCCCAGCGCGCGTGGGAGAGAGAGAGAGCTGGTGCTGGCTCTTCTATTTATGTGTTTATCTCTCCCCGGGCCTGTCCTGTGTAAATTGGGCCAGCCAGGAGTGTTGTTTGTTTTACCTGAGGTCCTCACTCCGGTCCTCAGACTTTCTTCTGTTTCATTTTCGCGGGCTTTTCCCTTCCTTGTCTGTAGCCACCGCCATTTTGGACTCCTTTCCCCTGTTCTACCTACCTAACAGTAATATTTGCCATACAATATAACCTGCGAGGATTTATTACTTATTTGACAGTATTTCCTATGTACCTTTGACTTCCCTGCTGGTTCAGACGGCAAAGAATCTGCTGCCAAGCAGGAAACCCAGGTTCAACCCATGAGTCAGGAAGAGCCCCTGGAGAAGGGAATGGCTACTTACACCAATATTCTTGACTGGAGAATTCCATGGATAGAGGAACCTGGGGAACTAGAATCCATGGGGTTGCAAAAAGTCAGGCACGACTGAGCGACTAACACCCTGACTTCTTTTCCATGTACTTTTAACATACCAAATGAACCTAATTAGTTTAATATCTTTCTTTGGGATGCCTCAGGGACTTCTGAAGCACCCTCAAAATTAGTTAGAGGTCAAAGGGGCTTCAGGGCTTCCCTGGTGGCCGAGACAGTAAAGAATCTGCCTGTAATGCTGCTGCTGCTGCTAAGTCACTTCAGTCGTGTCCGACTCTGTGCAACCCCATAGATGGCAGCCCACCAGGCTCCCCCGTCCCTGGGATTCTCCAGGCAAGAACACTGGAGTGGGTTGCCATTTCCTTCTCCAATGCATGAAAGTGAAAAGTGAAAGTGAAGTCGCTCAGTTGTGTCCAACTCTTCATGACCCCACGGACTGCAGCCTACCAAACTCCTCTGTCCACGGGATTTTCCAGGCAAGAGTACTGGAGTGGGTTGCCATTGCTGTCTGCAATGCAGGAGATGCTAATTCGATTCCTGGGTTGGGAAGATTCCCTGGAGAAGGAAATGGCAACCCACTCCAGTATTCTTGCCTGGAGAATCAATGAATAGAGGAGCCTGGCAGGCTACAGTCCATGGGGTCGCCAAGAGTTGAACACGATTGAGTGACTAAGCAGGCAAACAGACAAAAGAGCTTCATTAGAATTAGATTTTAGTAAGTTGTGTCCAAAATACCAAAGGGTTTAGATTACTCAGTTATATAAAATCATAGGTCACTATGAAACAATAGTTATTCATTCAGCCAAAGTAACAATAAAAGATTTCAAAGGCAAATATAGAACAGATCACTTAAGAGGAAAAGAAACTTAAAATCTGTTATCAAAGGCAGTTCAACATCCCAAGAACACTTGTACCATGCTAGAACTCTTTTCTCATGATCTGCTTTCCACAAACCTTTCTTACCACTGTCTGTATCCATAACTGTATTTTCCCACTCAAAAACAGACACCAGTAAGTCTCACCTACTTCCTTTTCCCTTGACAAAATGCAATTCCATTCTTCATACCTTCTTTACTAAAAACACACATTCTACTTTCCTTAAGCAACCAGGAACTGTCTTTTATATTAGCATTCTATAGGTTAGTGGGAGAAGGCAATGGCACCCCACTCCAGTACTCTTGCCTGGCAAATCCCATGGATGGAGGAGCCTGGTGGGCTGCAATCCATGGGGCCTCGAAGAATTGGACATGACTGAGCGACTTCCCTTTCACTTTCATGCACTGGAGAAGGAAATGGCAACCCACTCCAGTGTTCTTGCCTGGAGAATCCCAGGGACGGGGGAGCCTGGCGGGCTGCCATCTACGGGGTTGCACAGAGTTGGACACGATTGAAGCAACTTAGCAGCAGCAGCAGCAGCAGCATAGGTTAGTGACCATAAATACCAGTGCTAATTTCTTAAAAAAATATATTTACTTGCTTATAGAGAAGATCTCAGGATGGTACCTAACATATTCATTATGTCAGCCACAAATTGGCACTTGCCAGGCTGGCTTGCCATCCACCTCTACAAGGATTAAATCAAGTGCCACTGCAGCTGCTGACATTCAACACTCCCTGAAGGAGTTCAAGGTGGAGAGCAGAAATGAGGCACTCTGTGCTCTGGGAAAACTGGTAGGACAGGTCTTCAGTCAGTTAGATATTCTCAGGAGCTAATTTTATGAGCTCAATTCTATCTCCTCACATCTAGAAAAGCACTCACTTTGTTCATGGTGACAATTGTTTCGCATGAGTAGCATCAGCTTCATGAGACCAGCAGAAACTTTCTACAAAAACATATGCCTGAATGCTTGCACTCCCCCTTTTACCAAAATCACATATACACTGTCCCTTCCCCCCACCTCTTTGAAACAGTTTCTCAGAGCTACCTGGGGTTCTGTCTCTCGGGCTGCAGTCTTCATATTTCCCCAAATAAAACTTAACTCAGGACTGTTACTTTGTGCAGTTTTTTCAGTTGACAATTAATAGTCCAAAATAGCGTTAGTTTCTCTAACGCGGGAAGAAGCCAGTGTTTAGTAAGGTTGTAGCATCTTATTTTATTTGCAAATGGCCTAATTATTTAATAAACTTCCATCACATTGAGCTACTTTGTAAAGTGGACACAATATCTGACTTAAATGTGGAATATTGTCTCCAGAAACCAAATAACCTTATATATTTTTGAGTCTCCTTTTTGCCTGGGGAGTTTTAAAATTCCATTATTTGTTGTTTAGCTTTAGGTAAAAACCTCTCCAGGGCTTCCCAGGTGGTGCTAGTGGTAAAGAACCCACCTGCCAATGCAGGAGATGAAAGAGACGTGCGTTCAATCCCTGGGTAGGGAAGATGCCCTGGAGAAGGGCATGGCAACCCACTCCAGTATTTTTGCCTGGAGAATCCCCATGGACAGAAAGGCCGGGTGGGCTGCAGACCATGGGGTGGCAAAGAGTTGGACACGACTGAAGCAACTTAACACTCACTCAAAATCTATGTTCTTTAGCCCATTGTATTCCTAAAAACTTTACAGTCTAAGCAGGTCCTTGAATTTTGGAGAGATTAATCTCCCATCCCAAGCATCAGGGTCCCAATCCCTTCCTGCTTTAGCTGTCGCCAGATGGACTTTCTTTTTGTTCATCTGCTAATATTGAAAGTTTGCTGTTTAACTTCTGCAACCTTTACAGCAGCTTTCCTGGCTACTGAGTGAAAAGTGGAGACTTGGTCAGCTAAAATGTAACTTTGACATTGTAACATGGACAGTTATCCTTGTAAATTGCGTAACTCTTTATCCAATTTTAATTTCTCTTCAACCAATTTTAATTTGGCTTCCTGTACCTTACAGGTAGGCAGAGAGGAGGATCTGGCCTCTCTGACTCAGCACTATACATTCTTGTCGTTTCTCAATTGGCACGAGCCACAAACAATCCATAAATTCTAAAGCTTCAGTCTGCTTTAATTTGGGGCCTCCATTCTCACACAATCCAGTGGATATGCCCCATTCAGTAGCTAATGAGCAGTAAGGCAAATCTTCCCACCCAGGAATAAAATCTTCATTAATCTTAACCTCTTTCTTCTTAAAAAGTGGCATTTTGTTTCACGAATCCTGCTCATGTCGCCAGTTTATGTTTTGCTAGAAGTTTTTCTTTTGTTTCAGTTTCAAAGGATTCATTAACAAAAGAAACCACTTATTACAAACAATTTCAATATTTAATAGAGGATTCTTTAACTCAATTTCAATATGCAATCATTAAAAGAAAAGAGAAAGAGAAGCAACAGAGAAGAGTAACAGCATATACATCAACAAATCTGGCCAACCAACTTCCAGACTTAAATAGCATGCTGGGAAGTCCTGAGTAATAGCAATCCGGAGTCCCAAATGGGAAAAGGCCCCGGCAGTGTGTCCACTGCATGGTGAGACTTCAGATTGCTGTTTTGGGGGTTCCTACTTATAATATCAGTCCGCAAACTGATATCATCATCAGTTTGTGCCCCCAAATGCAGGTCTGGTTTGACCTCCACCTTTTCACAATGCTGTTTCTTTCACCTTTGTGAGTCATAGGATTTCGTTAGACCCAGAGGTTTGGCCAGACCCTCAGGGGCTCAAGGATTCCAAGACTCACTCTCTTCCTTATCTGAAGTGCTGTCTGACTTCCTGTGCTTGCGGGCAGGCACAGGATCCCGGGAGTGTCCGGGTCAGAAGCAAGGTCAGAGGACTGCTCTTCTGCTTCTTAAGTCTGAACAAGACTTCTTCCATTTTAATTTCCCTAACATCATTTAGAGACATTGAACGCTGCAGAAGCAGGTGTTCATGGTGACCAGCAGAGCCGTGGCAGTGCCCAGCAGTGATTAAGGCCCAGGGGACTAGGGGAACATAGGAAATATCTAGTGGCAATGAACTTGTTGGTGAGCACATGCCATACGTTCCAGGACCCCTGTGCATCCATTTAGCTGCCTCTGCCTTGACGACTTGCTATGATCGTCCTGGGAGCTGTGGTAACCCTGAGAGCCCCATGGTGATGTGGCAGAACCACAAAATGAAAGCAACCAGTCCCACTTACCACTGCAGGCTTGGCAAGTGGAAAAACAAACTTTGACATAAAAAACCGCTGAGATCTGGGGATGCAGTTGTTACTGCAGTATCTTTTAGCCAATCTTAATATGTATAAATGGTGTTCCCCCAGGACTTCCCTGGTGGTCCAGTGACTAAGACTCCTCACTCCTAGTGCAGGGGTCCTGGGTTTGATTCCTGGTTAGGGAACTAGATCTTACATGCTACAACTAAGAGAGTGCAAGCTGCAATGAAGATTGATAATCCTGTGTGCGGAGAACAAGCACAGCTAGATAAATAAATAAGCCCTTAAAAAATTGTGTTCCCCCCAAAAGATGTGTTCTACTCCTAACCTCCAGTACCTGAAAATGTACCATGACTTGGAAAGAAAGTCTTTGTAGAAATCACCAAGTTTAGATGGGGTCATACTGGATTAAGGTGGGCCATAATCCAATGACTGGTGTTCTTAGCAGAAATTTGCACACAGAAACACACATGTGACCACGGAGGTGCAATCTAAAATAACATGGCTGGAAGACCAAGAATCCCATGGCCTGACAGGAGCCCTAGAAGTTGTGAGAGGTGAGGAGACATTTTTCTCTAGAGCCTTTGCAGAGGGCATGGTTCTGACAACACCCTGATTGTGAACTTCTAGCCTCTAATAGAGTAGATAATTCTATTATCTAGAATTATGATAGAGTAAATTTCTGATTTAAAGAAAAAGAATTTTTTAAAATTTATTTGGCTGTGCCAGGTCTGAGCTGCAGCAGGTGGGATCTAGTTCCCTGACCAGGATTGACCCTGGCCCCCTGCACTGGAGCATAGAGTCTTAGCCACTGGCCACCAAAGGCCCAATTTCTAGCGTTTTAAACCACTCAGTTTATGCTACTTTGTTACAGAAGCACTGGGAAATTTATACAGGTCTCAGTTAGGTGACGGGCTTCCCTAGTGGCTCAGTTGTAAAGAATCTGCCTACCAATGCAGGAGATGCAGGTTTGATCCCTGAGTCAGGAAGATCCCCTGAAGATGGAAATGGCAACCCACTCCAGTGTTCTTGCCTGGGAAATCTCATGGACAGAGGAGCCTGGTGGGCTACAGTTTATGGAGTTGCAAAGAGTCAGACACGACTTAGTGACTAAACAACAATGATTAGGTAACACCAGGATATGGCATCGATTTCTGCCATTCATTCATTTATTCATTCATTCAGGAAAACTTTAATGAACACTGTTTCAGGTGCTGGAGTATGGCAGCATTGAGATGAAGTCTGTATTGCTGAAGAGGGAAAGCAAGGATGTGAGATATTTAACATAAGAAGACTGGACCCAGGGGAGGTAGTGGCCATATGTTGTTTATTCCTTCCCAAGACCCTGTCTTCTTGCTTTTGGTAGCTGCCCCCACCCTTCATTTCCCTTTGGGGAACTTCCTCTCCCCAATTTTTGGTCTATGATGTTCAGTGGATGTGACCTGCTTCCTGGTTCCTGACTGCATGTGACCCAGGCCTGGCTAAAAAGTGAACTGAGTATTACTGGTTAGGTGATGATTCAGAGGGAAGCTTATGAGTCCATTGGAGCCCATGAAAATTAATTCCAGGACTTTCACTAGAGGTACTTGGGATGCAGCTACACTTTCGGCTATAAATGGTGTGATGCAAAAGTGAGATGGCCTTAAGGATGGAGGCTTCCTAAGGCTGATGCTACACCCAAAGAGAGCAGACACGGTGATGCTGAGCACCTGTGGCATCCGCAGAACTCCTGGACCCAGCCCTGCCTGAAGCCTGAGTATCCTGAGCTTTTGCATTTGTGAATCAATATATCCTACCCCAGTGCCCCCCACTCCTAAATTGGCATGTGGTTTGTTATTTTGCCAAAGCCTGTGTGGGTTGAGTTTCTGTCATTTGCCATCTGAGATTCCTGACTGATAGTGAAAAACTTAGCTGAGAAGTCAGATCCTCCACCTGAGGTCACAGACCTCCCTCATTTTGTCTCTGCCTCTGGTCCCGGAGACATCTGAGAAGCAGCCGTGCAGAAACTAGAGTGTGCCAACAGTCAGTCCTAGAGAGGCACAGTGGCCGTTCCCTGGGCCCAGGGAAACCCTTTGAGGTTCCTGCTGGGACCCCAACCACAGCCCAGGTCTACAGATTCCAGGCCACGTCCTCTCCACACAGTCAGGAGCCCAGGAGGGAGCAGCTGGCACTCTCGGAGGAGGATAATTCAAGGAGAGCTTAGTGAGGAAGGCATTAAATACAAAGCGTGTGGGTGGAGTGTGGAGAAGGGGGGCAGTGGCCGGAAGCAGGATTGGGATCAATCGGGCCCAGAAGGTTGACAGCATGGTGCAGTTACGGGAGAGCAGGTGCCTTCAACGAAAAGACAGTGCCCCCACCCCCCGAAAAAAAAAAGAAAAAAACGCGGGGAGGGGTCCTGGAAGAAACACCCTCCTTTGTCCTCCTTCCTAATCTTTGCTGGGCTCCCCAGGCGCGGGAGGAGCTGGGCCCGGGGCGGGAGATGGAGCGCCACCTGGAGGAGAAAACGGGAAGCTGACCTGCCCGCCCGCCGTCTCCTCCTGCCCCTGCTTTATCTGCAGCCACGCTGGCTTTCTCTCAGTTCCTGAAAGATTGGCAGCCCCCTGGTGGCGGCCGTAGATCTTCTTTCAAGAAAGAACACGCTGTTCAGTAGCAGAGAGTGCACGGAGCTGACCGCCTACAGCAGCAGGAATCAGCCCTAGCTTTTGAGCCTACGCCGTGCTCATTCGGTCAAAGCTCAGAGGGTCCGCGAGCACACAGGGTACCTGGGCTTCAGAGCTCCCGTCTGGGGCCACCTCACCTTTTCGGAGGAGCTGACGTGGAAGCTGAGACTCTCTGGCCCATCCTGCTTCCCCACTCTTTTTCCTTCTCTGGCCTTATCTTCCCAAACTCCTTGGACTCCCCATCCCAGAACGTATTCCCTGGAGAACCCAGGTGAAACATGCCTGTCCTCTTGGCCTGCGCCAATCTCATCCATTAGATCTCAGCTCACATGTTGCCTCCCCTGGGAGACCTTCCTCGACTGACCATGCCCGGAAAGGATCCACCTCCTTGTGTTATTTCCTTCCTGGCAGCTACTGCTGCTGCTAAGTCGCTTCAGTCGTGTCCGACTCTGTGTGACCCCATAGACGGCAGCCCACCANGTGAAGAGCTGACTCATTTGAAAAGACGCTGATGCTGGGAAGGATTGAGGGCAGGAGGAGAAGGGGATGACAGAGGATGAGATGGTTAGATGGCATCCCTGACTCAATGGACATGCTGCTGCTGCTAAGTCACTTCAGTAGTGTCCGACTCTGTGTGACCCCATAGACGGTAGCCCACCAGGCTCCCCCATCCCTGGGATTCTCCAGGCAAGAATACTGGAGTGGGTTGCCATTTCCTTCTCCAGTGCATGAAAGAGAAAAGTGAAAGTGAAGTCGCTCAGTCTGTCTGACTGTTAGTGACCCCATGGACTGCAGCCCACCAGGCTACTCCGTCCATGGGATTTTCCAGGTAAGAGTACTGGGGTGCCATTGCCTTAGAGTTTGAGTAAACTCTGTGAGTTGGTGATGGACAGGGAGGCCTGGTGTGCTGCGGTCCATGGGGTTGCAAAGAATCAGACACAACTGAGCGACTGAACTGGACTGAACTGAACTGAACAAGCTCTAGTGAGTCAAAGAGATAAATTTCTTACCTATAATTTATTTATTTATTTATTTTACTTTATTTTACTTTACAGTACTGTATTGGATTTGGCATACATTGACATGAATCTGCCACGGGTGTACATGAACTCCCAAACATGAACCCCCCTCCCACCTCCCACCCCACATCATCCCTCCGGATCATCCCCTTGCATCTATAATTTAAAATTTACAAAGTTTGGAAGTTAGACTCATCCTGAAACTGAATCTTACTTTATGTTCACTATCTCAGCTGATTTGTCAAAGATATATCTAGTCAGCAGGCATAAAATGGAAAAGAAATTTCTGCACAACTTTGTTTTATCCTTTCATTTTATCAAATAAAGTTCTTCTCATACCTATTTATTTCCTAATTTTTTGCCACTGACTTGCTTTCTTCACTCATTCAGGCAACAAGTATTTATTGAACACAGAGTACTTTCAAGTATTTTTCAATTACTGTTGCAGGTCCTAGGATTAAACAATGTAAAACAAGGTAGAAACAAGTGAACTCTTTCAAAATTCTGTTAAATATGGACTAACAAGTCAGCACAGTTACAGGGACCCTTTATAGATATAATTGCACACATCAAACATTCTATTATAATGCATTTACACTTATAGCATTTATAAACATTCACCTTGCATTCTTTCAAATTAAATTAATTAATATAATTTAGTATCTGTATTCCTCATATAGGAACATATTTCAATAAAGGTTCTGGCAAAGAAAACAGACAATAGTTTACTTATCTTTTTTAAAAACCCAAAATATTTTCTTAAATATCATCAGTTCACAATAATAACCTATGCAATTACTTAAAAACTCTAGATGTGGAGATATTTTCATTCTTCTTGTCACTTAAATACCCAAATAATTTTTCAAACTAATTTTATCTTCCTGTATCTGAAAGGGGCTGCAGTTTCCTCATTGATAATGATGGAGGAATCAAGGTGGAAATCCCAACCAGAAAAGCAGAATGCCTGACTCTTAAGTAGTGACATTGTAAAGATTTCATTTCATAAATATCCTTGTCCCTTTTAGACTGTAGACAGTAAATGCTAATGCCTGTGTTGGGGGTGAGAGTCAGGGGATATGAGGAATGGGAGAAACCTACTGGTAGATGGCACATGGTGAGGGCTGGCTGCACAAAGGCTAATGCATGCTGTTAGTCATTTAATATTCTTAGACCCACAAGATGAATTAAAAAGTCATCCTGTGGTAAATACTTTTTAAAATCTTACAAAATTCAAAGATGAAAAAAATTACATGTTCAAGATAGTGAAGATCTGTGAGTGCTTCTAAGTATTTAAACTGACAAAGAATTATACTTTATCTAGAAATAAAAATTAAATCATATAGAAATAAATGTATATACCCACTTGGAAGGGAGAATACAGACAAACAGTCAAATTCTCTTCTCCATTCCTGTCACCAGGAATAATTTTACATCATGTAAAATCTGATTTTTTTCATTATCCTTTCTATTGTTTCCAGGATTTAATCTATTGACCTTTGTCCAGGGACCCTGAGTTCCATGTAGTAGAGCTCAGTCTTATGTACATACCAAGAAAGTTTAATTTTAATCATTGTCTATAGAAAGAGAGTGAGTTGTTCAAGAGCAGGATGTCAGGAGTCTGCAGAAAGGAGCATCATGGGCAGTACAACAATTTGGCATATTCTTCTGTCTCTCACCTGATATATTTTCTTGACAAAGTTTCTGATCCGTCATTTCTGTGTGAAGGAAGGATGATGAAGCCCTTCCTATCTTTCTTGAGGAATTGTTTCGAGTTAAAATGGAAACACAGAAGCAAACCATGACTGAAAAATCAAGAACTAAAATGTACTTTATCAGTCTCAAAACCTACTTTTTATTTTTTTAAATTTATTTATTTTAATTGGAGGCTAAATATTTTACAATATTGTATTATTTTTACCATACATCAACATGAATCTGCCACAGGTGTACACGTGTTCCCCATCCTGAACCCCCCTCCCACTTAACTCCGTGTACCATTCTTACTTTTTAAAAGCCTCATGTTAATGATCTCATAGACTGTTGCCTACAATATTCCCTATTATTGCCAAGCTATTAAAATCACCTATATTCAGTGTCAATCATCAAGCAAATGTGCACTGTAATATTAATCTAAAGATATACAAGTTTAATGCTCAATGGCAAATTGAATTTGTCTATTCCTACTCAATGTAATAAAAGATTAAGTGACCATTGGACATTGACAAGGTTCTGACAGTTTGAATCTTGAGATGGAGTTTCAGTGACAGTTGGGTATATGAAATAAACAGAGGAAGGAGACAAGATAATTTTAATACCTCAATGGCTTGACTTCATGTGCCACCTTCCCCAGCCTCAAGATCCAAGACAGGTGCATTCTATATAGTTCTGCGTTGGAAATAATCCAGCATAAGTGTTTAATTTGGGGTCAGTGCCACATAATTAGAAATGATCTTTCACTGACTCAGTCCCTTATTAATCTCTGTTCTCATAATGAAATATTTCTTTGTTTCCTGACAGCTAAAGGGAAACATCTGAGACATTATTAAAATTTCACCTTAAACAGTACAGTGCCTGGTAGACAAGGGAAACTCAATAAATATTAACGTGTTATTCTGAAACTGTCATTTCTAAATGCTTGAATAGTAGATACAATTTATGTAAATCGATCATTAAATTTTGTAGAGATGATTCACCCATAACCATTTTATCGAGCACCTAATATTTAGCTGGGTGATGCTTCAACATAACCCAAACTATCATTTGATTGGAGTAACATGTACAGGATAATCTAGGCATTTCTATTACCCTAAATAAGAGATATATCTATTTCCTGAGAAGTAATTATTTTGGAACACCTTATAGCAATTTTAAGACAGGGATCCTGGCAAAATGAGTAAATTATTATACTACTCAGAGAAGGAAAAAAAACTGATTAAAATAATGTCCAGAACTGAATAATGATTTTGGTGTTGTCTATCCATTTTCACATTTTAACCTACCATTTAATGCAGGCTTTTTTTTTTTTTTTAAAGGCATCAGTTATACCACATACCTTTGATCCTAATATTTGAGGAAAAAAGTAGATGGTATTTTCTTCTGATGAGCCACTGTCTGAACCCAGACAAGATTGTGTGTCTTCTCTGATAGCATTATATTCTTCCTAGCAATGCCATCAGCTACACACACACACATACACACACACACACACACACACACACACATGCTTGGCTGTTTACATGATGATGTATTTGAACTATTTTGCCTTGAAAAAATGGTATATAAATAGTTTTACTTCATTTCTTCTCCTGTTCTGAATCCTTATCCTGCCTCCCTTTCCCAGGAGACATAGTCTTCTCACTAGAGTATGTCAGGAAGCAGTTTGATTCTATCTCTCAGGAATTCTCTCTCTCAAATCAGTCTGTATTTATGGTAAAAATGAATATTTAGAAAGCAAAATGATAAACCTAGAAGGTAATGTAGGGACTTCCATGGCAGTGCAGTGGTTAAGACTTGCATTCCAGTGCTTGAGGCACTGGTTCCTTCCCTGGTCAGACAACTTAAGTTCCCACATGCTGCATTGTGGGCCAAAAAAAAAAAACTTACTGTAGAACAAAAGTAGAGTAAATCAACAGTAAAATATGACAACCTATCATTACCAGTAAAATAATATAACCTATCATTTAGGTAACTGCTATCATGGACTCTGTACACAATGGGATATTAACTCAAGAGAAATGTACTACTGGAATCAAATATTTATGTGACCACTCTATACTATTAAGATGAAATGCTCAAAAAATATTTATAATTTTTGTTTGAATTAAACCAAGTAATCAAAATATTATGAAAATGACATAAGTAACTTTCATATCATCTTATATTGAAGCAATTATTGCTTATTCTGATTACCATAAGACTCTAATAAATAATAATAATCTAATTACAACTGAGTTTGACAAAGTATCTATTTGTTTCTATCAAAAGTAATAAAAAAGAACCGAATCAGAGATAAATATAGGGTGATGAAAAAAATTGTGTCACACAATATTTATTGTTTAGTGATATTAAAAAGTAGATAAAGTACTGACTACCTAATATTGAATATATCATTGACATGATGTAAAGGCAAAGGAGAAAGACTAGGGAAGAAAAAGTTGTTTAAATAGAAAACACCCCTCACCAAAGCCCCATTAGATGAATTATGCACTAGAAGAGAGCAGATGGTGGAGTAGCAGGATGGGGAACTCCCTTCGCTAATGAACACAGCAAAAATACATCTACATGTGGAACAATTCTTACTGGAAATGAACTGCAGACTGGGAGAAAGACTCCTGTACAACCAAGGCTGTAAGAAATATCCACATGAAATCCAGTAGGAAGAAAAGTGTCAGGTCAGGACCTGTGCCCTGGTAAGGGACTCAGAGGAAAAGAGAGATTACATGGGCAGAGATGCTCTCCAGGGAGTGAGTGGTTCAGCCAGATACTGGGCATACCAGCTCTGGGGTCCTGCACAGGGAAGATGAACCCCATAGGCTGGTTGGAGAGCTAGTAGGACTAACAGAAGGGCTGTGGGAAGCTTGGACTCTACTCTTTAGGAACACATGCATACTTACTTGCTCCTGAAACAGTGAGGAGAAGTCCATGGACTGCAGCCCACCAGGCTACTCCGTCCACTGGATTTTCCAGGCAAGAGTACTGGGGTGGCTACAGCTGTCTTGAAACCATCTTGTTAATTTTCATTTCTTGATTCATCTTTGACTCCTGAACTAGAATGTCAGCTGTGGCCTCAGTACTCGAATAGCAGAACAGCCTTTGCATATAGGAGGTACTCAATTCATAAATTAATGACTCTCACTAGATGTGGGGAGGTGGCAGGGTAGGCTAAGTAAGCAAAAGTGGGAATGGTGCAGTGGTCCCGGGAGTATTAGGAAGGGCCAGAATGAGCACTCAGGAACTCTGAGCTGGGTTAACTAGGAGTCATTTTGGATAACTCAAAGCTCTGGGGCTTCTCTTGTGCTGTAAAGGCACAGGCACCACCCTAGGTCTTCCCTTTTCTGCCATGTGGAGGTCAGGTGGGAACAGATGGCTTTTGGAGAGGCTCAGGGCAGAGTTGTTAATTTGTAACCAACAGCAGGAGAAACTCAGGGTAAACTTCAGGTAGAACTTCTCAAGAGTGACTCAAAGGAATGAGGCCTTAAAGGGTCCAGAGGTTAGGCTGAGACAGTGGCTTCTCTAAGGGACCTCAGGGAGACAGAGGACAGGTGAAACCCTCTTTTGCCTCACCTGGACTAGTTGGGTGGATGCAAAAACCTTCAGACAGCAAAATGACCCTGACTAGGCTGGGAAAGACAAGTGGGCTATTGACTTCTGTCCCTGCCACCCCCATCTTGCCCTTCGGCCCTCCATTTCCTCTCCATCACACCCACATGGGATCTCTGAGCCCCTTGGTCACTGCCTGCCCTGAGGTTGTGCCCCTGCCCACTCCCTCCTCCCTGCACCACCACGTTTGTTTTTGTCCAGATATGTGGCTACTGGCTGTGATCATCAGGATAGAATGTAGTACTGGCACAGCCCTTGTTTGTGCTTGCTCCACCCCCTTTCTCCATTCCTGGGTTCTCCTTGGGAAACTACACCTTTCTCCCACATGGCCTAGGCTCGAAGCATCTGGCCCTTAGGATACAGGAGCCACTTGCTGGTTTCTATCCAAGGGGTAAAACTGGCCTCACAGTGGAGGCAGGAGCAGAAGATGGATGAGGGAACAGTATCTGAGAACCTGGATCCAACTTTACCTGAAACCATCTCGCCTGGTCTTTCTGCTTGAGGAACACTTTTAGACTTCATCCGATTTGGGTAGCAGTTCCATCACTGTACCTAAAAGTGTGCAGGTGAATCCACCTGGTTCCTGGACAAGGCTCCCCACTGAGGTGCTTCTGCTGCCAGGCTGCAGCCACAGGGGTAAGCATGTTCGGTGGATGAGACTGTGACACTTTCAGTTTGTCACTAAGCCGGGCAGAGAACCCTGCCTTCCTCAGTTCCTGGGGATCAGATCTTCCTGTGGAGACACCGCTCTGTGGAAGAGATGGGGGAATGCTGATCCTGCCCGTGGGCTCCAGGGCATCCGTGAGGAAGGGCCTGCATTCCTGCCGCTGCTTGAATGGCTCTGAGAAGCACGGGTCATGGTGGGAAGGTCGATGGAAACCAGGAAGTGAGCTCCCTGTCTTTGGATGTGTTCAGACAGGCTGCCTCCCAACCCCCATTCCCCATCAGAGAGGTCACAGAGAGAACTCTTGAGTGATGACCTCTGCTGTGAATGCAGTGATGGTTATGCATTTGAGCTGTCCATTCATTAGTCATCAGCCACCTTTCCAAGCTGGCCATCCTATAGGGTGGAAGGACACACTGGTCTGGGGAAGGGGAAACCCAGATTGAAACACACAGTCTGAGGTTATGAGGCTTCCCTGGGCACGCTGGACCCCAGATGAGAGGCGGGTGTAGTCAAGGGGAAAAAAAGAAAAGAAGTAAGACTCTGTTAACTAATGATGAACCAGCATGTGAGATCTGGATGGGTCCTAAAGAGGGTCTGATTACACCTCTCAGTTCAATGGAAGTCACCTCTGGAGAGGGGCCTTAGGCGCTGGGCCAGGGCTTATATGAATGTTGAATTCTCATGGTGCTCCTCTGACACAGGTCGTGTGCTTAGCGTCTCTGATTTATAGTTGAGGAAATGAAGCAGAGAGAGATGGACATTGCTAAGGTCATTGCACGTAGTGTCAGCCCCACTGGGGCTCCCTGACACCAGAGCCCTTGCAGTCTACCAGTATGCTACACAGATGCCTTGGAGAGATGGGGAAACTGAGGCACACGGGAAGGTTTGCCAGGGTCACACAAGGGAAGGGAAATAAGCCACCTGCAGGGGCTCAATATGATCCAAGGACTGAGGCAAGCACCTTCTCAGAGGTCACTGTGCTTAGTCCTCTCATTGAACTCGTGACTAGGCTACGAATATGAGGGGAAAGGGGCTTCTCCGGTGGTTCAGCAGTAAAGAATTCCACTTGTAATGCAGGAGCTACAGGAAACGCAGGTTCAATCCCTCCAATCTGAAAAATCCCTTGGAGGAGGACATGGAAACCCACTCCAATATTCTTGCCTGGAGAATGCCATAGACAGAGGAACCTGATGGGCTACAGTCTATCAGGTTGCAAAAAAGCTGGACATGACTGAAGGAACTTAGCATGCATGCTGGCGACTGGGCGTAAGTGAGCCCAGAGAAGGTAAGTAACTTGCCCAAGGACACACAGCATGTAAGTGTAAGGCTGGAACCCGAGTCCATTATTCTTTCCCCTGCAGCAGCCCCTCCTCCCTCAGCTCAGCAGTCCAACCAGCCCCATAATCTTCCACCCCTCCCAGCACCTCTGTGGCCATACCCTGCCCTGCCCTCTGCTACCCTCAGCTCACTTGTTCCACCCTTGCTCAGGAGTTTTTTCCAAATGCCCTCACTCCATGACTGTACTTACAGAGCTCACCCCCAGGGAGTCCTCCTTGACTCAGAGTCCTTGCCCTGTAACCACAGTCCAGTGCTGACTATGACTTACCATGTGACTCTAGGTGTCTTCACCTCAGAGAGGCACATTCTCTTTATTTGCCCAGTATTCATAACAGTCACAGAGAAGGCGATGGCACCCCGCTCCAGTACTCTTGCCTGGAAAATCCCATGGACAGAGGAGCCTGGTAGGCTGCAGTCCATGGGGTCGCTAGGAGTCAGACACGACTGAGCGACTTGACTTTCACTTTTCACTTTTCACTTTCATGCATTGGAGAAGGAAATGGCAACCCACTCCAGTGTTCTTGCCTGGAGAATCCCAGGGATGGGGGAGCCTGGTGGGCTGCCGTCTATGGGGTCACACAGAGTCGGACACAACTGAAGTGACTTAGCAGCAGCAGCAGCAGCATAACAGTCATCTCTCAGGACTGGGTTGAGGGTATGTTAGTGTTTATGAAACACTTAACACAGTGTGTGGCATGCATGCAGTAGGTACTTAATAATCGAGCACTTTCTATAATAATTGTGTTCCCTGCAGGGCTCATCAAGTAGGCGTGTGTTTGTGTATCTGATTAAAAGTCTTCGTTAGCACCTACTGAATGCAAGTCCTTTCAGTTCAGTTCAGTTCAGTCACTCAGTCATGTCCGACTCTTTGCGACTCCATGAAACGCAGCACGCCAGGCCTCCCTGTCCATCACCAATTCTCGGAGTCCACCCAAACCCACGTCCATTGAGTTGGTGATGCCATCCAACCATCTCATCCTCTTTAGTCCCCTTCTCCTCCTGCCCTCAATCTTTCCCAGCATCAGGGTCTTTTCCAATGAGTCGGCTGTCCGCATCAGGTGGCCAACGTATTGGAGTTTCAGCTTCAGCATCAGTCCTTCCAATAAACACCCAGGACTGATCTCCTTTAGGAAGGACTGGTTGGATCTCCTTGCTGTCCAAGGGACTCTCAAGAGTCTTCTCCAACACTCCAATAGAAGCATCAGTTCTTCTGCACTCAGCTTTCTTTATAGTCCAACTCACATCCATACATGACTACTGGAAAAAACAGCCTCGACTAGACGGACCTTTGTTGGGAAAGTATGTCTCTGCTTTTTAATACGCTGTCTGCTGCTGCTAAGTCACTTCAGTCGTGTCCGACTCTGTGCGACCCCATAGATGGCAGCCCACCAGGCTCCCCTGTCCCTGGGATTCTCCAGGCAAGAATATGCTGTCTAGGTTGGTCATAACTTTCCTTCCAAGGAGTAATTGTCTTTTAATTTCATGGCTGCGATCACCATCTGCAGTGATTTTGTGCCAAGAACACTGGCAGATGGAGTTTTCTGATGAAACAAGGGGTTGGAAGCCCATCACCCTGAAATAGAACTAGGTCTCCCCTGGCCTCAGAGCTTCTTCTTGAGGCTAAAACCCAGCTCAGCAGGGAAGTATACCTGTACCCCTCAGGCCACTGTGTTGTAAAGGCCAGGTTACCCTCCACTCAACCCCACAGTTCTGAGGAGCGCTCCTTCTGCAGACAGGCTGCACCATCTGGTGGCTGTTCTTGGTGAAGCAGCCGCAGGCGCGGAGCCCGATGAGTCAGACCATTATCTGGGCTTGTGGCTCCGTCTACTGGATTGAATGTACAATCACACTCAGCTTCAACCTCAGAACCATCTGCGTGTGTGCGTGCGTGCTAAGTGGCTTCGGTCGTGTCTGACTCTCTATGATCTGACCTTATGGACTGTAATCCGCCAGGCTCCTCTGTGCATGGAATCCTCTCGGCAAGAACGCTGGAATGGGTTGCCATGCCCTCCTCCAGGAGATCTTCCCGACCCGAGGATCGAAACCGCGTCTCTATGTCTCCTGCATTGGCAGGCAGATTCTTTACCACTAGCCCTGGGAAGCCCCAGAATCACCTGAGGAGGTTTGTTAAACGTTCTAGGACTCCACTGTAGAACAAATGAGGCAGATTTTGGGGGTGGAGTGCATGCTAAGAACATGCATTTTAGGCATGATTCCTAGGTGATTCTAAACTCAAGGATTTGAGAAGCAGGACTGCAAAGGTACGTCTACCAATGTATTTGTACCTGCTCCCACGTGTTCAGGAATAAAATCATCAACTGACTCCACATCTGAGAATGTCATTTTTGTGTTTAGAAGGGGAGAAACCCAAGGTCCAGAAAGTAGCAGTCACTTATCCACGACTACCCAGTGAGCCAGCAGACAACTCCCCTCCCAGCTGTAGGGTCCATGAGTGAGCAGGAAGAAAGCACGGGATTGTCACCTGCACTTTGCATGAAGGGTGCTGCACAGGTGAGCAGGAGTGCTGTGGCAGGATCTCCTGGCCTCTGGTCCTGTGAGCTGCAGGGTGTGTGTTTCTCTGTCTGATCATTACTATAGCTGTCTTGCTTGTCTGTTCTTCATCCTGATTGCCATAAGGGTGGGACTGGACGCTGATCTGTCAATCAATAATAAGGACAGATTATCTAGAATAGTAACAACCTGGATTATGATATTGTTAGTCTCTGTCCTAAGCACTTTCTATGTATGAGTTCATCTGATCCTACAAACAAGCTCCTGGGAATATATTGTTATGGTTATTCCTTTACTCAGAGGGAGATCCCCTTGCAAAGATCTTTGAGCAGTTAGCACAGTTAGCAAGCATTGCCTTGGGCAGTCTGCTCTGGGCCCTTGTTTTTAGCTAGTGCCCACCTGGTGCCCCAGAGCAGGAAAGTTTGGCTTCTGCATCCTTGACATCACTGTCTTCTCTCTGATCATCTTTGGCCAAGCCACCTTCTCTGTTTGGATCTCTTTGTCTCTACTTGTTTGTTTCCCTGGTAAATGTTTATTAAAGCCCTGTGCTGGACACTGGATATAGAGTGGTAACTAACTACAGTCATTGCTCTCATGGTGTGTACCTTCCAGTGGAGGGAGATAGACAATAGAAAGGAGATTAATGAATAAACTAATAATCAAGGTCATGTCTGGTGGTTGGAAGACATGTGAAGCTAGGATAAAGATGATCTGATGGGGAAACCTGAGAATGGGTGGTCAGGGAGGGGCTTTTCAGAGATGCTGATACAAGATCTGAGTCCTGAAGGAGGTAAAGGAACCAGACATGTGCAGAACCAGGGGTAGAGTGTTCCAGGCAGAGAGGATGGCAGGTGCAAAGGCCCTGTGGTGGGAGCAGGCTTATTGTATTTGTAGAACAAAAGGGCCACTGCTACTGGAGCAGAGTGTGGGAAGGACACGCAGGACATTTGTGGGTTTGGTCCCCAAGCATCTGCCCTCTTTCCTTGGGGGGCACTTCTCTCCTTCCACAAAGACAGTGCTGCTGGGGAACTTCTCTTTTGCTGAGAAGACAGAAGATCCTGCCTTCCCTCTTCAGAAGCCATGTGGGTCCTTGGTGCCTTTACGGGCCAGGACCTTCCTCTGGGTACCCTGCCAGGGTGGGCTTGTGATCTGGGTTTAGCCAATGGGACCTCCAGAAAATCATGAACAAAATAAGTATATACAGCACACTGGGAGCCCAAGCATGCCAGTTCTGGGGTCCCATGGACCTGGCGTTCCCATCCTGGCACCTGCCCTAGCTGTCTAACTTTTGCCTCCATGCCTGTGTTATCATTCCAATTAATGCCCATTTATTTAAGTTAGGCTTCCCTGGTGGTTCATAGACTCTAAAGAATCTGCCCACAGTGTGAGAGACCCGGGTTCAATCCCTGGGTTGGGAAGATCCCCTGGAGAAGGGAATGACTACCCACATCAGTATTCTTGCCTGAAGAATTCCAGGGACAGAGGAGCCTGGCAGGTTCTTTGGGGTCGCAATGAGTCAGACACGACTGAGCAACTAACACGTTCACTTTGTTTTAAGTTAGGCAGAGTTGATTTCTGTTGCTTGCACCCAGTAACCCTAGTGATGCAGTGTAGAAATATAGGAAGTTGAAGTTGGAGCCAGATCACGCTATTTGGCCAGGCTCAGCAGTGGCCACAGGACTGGAAGAGATCAGTTTTCATTCCAATTCCAAAGAAAGGCAATGCAAAAGAATGCTCAAACTACCGCACAATTGCACTCATCTCACATGTTAGTAAAGTAATGCTCAAAATTCTTCAAGCTAGGCTACAGCAATACGTGAACCGTGAACTCCCTGATGTTCAAGCTGGTTTTAGAAAAGGCAGAGGAACCAGAGATCAAATTGCCAACATCCGCTGGATCATGGAAAAAGCAAGAGAGTTCCAGAAAAACATCTATTTCTGCTTTATTGACTATGCCAAAGCCTTTGACTGTGTGGATCACAATAAACTGTGGAAAATTCTGAAAGAGATGGGAATACCAGACCACCTGACCTGCCTCTTGAGAAATCTGTATGCAGGTCAGGAAGCAACAGTTAGAACTGGACATGGAACAACAGACTGGTTCCAAATAGGAAAAGGAGTACGTCAAGGCTGTATATTGTCTCCCTGCTTATTTAACTTATATGCAGAGTACATCATGAGAAACGCTGGACTGGAAGAAACACAAGCTGGAATCAAGATTGCCGGGAGAAATATCAATAACCTCAGATATGCTGATGACACCACCCTTATGGCAGAAAGTGAGGAGGAGCTAAAAAGCCTCTTGATGAAAGTGAAGGAGGAGAGCGAAAAAGTTGGCTTAAAGCTCAACATTCAGAAAACGAAGATCATGGCATCCGGTCCCATCACTTCATGGGAAATAGATGGGGAAACAGTGGAAACAGTGTCAGACTTTATTTTTTTGGGCTCCAAAATCACTGCAGATGGTGACTGCAGCCATGAAATTAAAAGACGCTTACTCCTTGGAAGAAAAGTTATGACCAACCTGGATAGTATATTCAAAAGCAGAGACATTACTTTGCCGACTAAGGTCCGCCTAGTCAAGGCTATGGTTTTTCCTGTGGTCATGTATGGATGTGAAAGTTGGACTGTGAAGAAAGCTGAGCGCCGAAGAATCGATGCTTTTGAACTGTGGTGTTGGAGAAGACTCTTGAGAGTCCCTTGGACTGCAAGGAGATCCAACCAGTCCATTCTGAAGGAGATCAACCCTGGGATTTCTTTGGAAGGAATGATGCTAAAGCTGAAACTCCAGTACTTTGGCCACCTCATGCGAAGAGTTGACTCATTGGAAAAGACTCTGATGCTGGGAGGGATTGGGGGCAGGAGGAGAAGCAGATGACAGAGCATGAGATGGCTGGATGGCATCACTGACTCGATGGACATGAGTCTGAGTGAACTCCGGGAGTTGGTGATGGACAGGGAGGCCCGGCGTGCTGCGGTTCATGGGGTCGCAAAGAGTCGGACATGACTGAGCGACTGAACTGAACTGAAGGAGTTGGCTAGTGTTCTAAGGACAACGGGAACCCATGGATTCTTCTGGCATTGCCCTCCCAAGATCTCTTGATTCTGTGTAGGTGCCTTTTTACCTGCAAGGATGACCTTTCACCTGACTGTATAGAATATCTTCCAGAATATCTATTGGACAATATCTACTCCTCTATTCTTGCCTGGGAAATATTGTCCAGAATATCTTCCTTCCCCACCCAAGCCAAGCCTTTACCCCTCACTATAATTAGCAAGCAACTGCCCCCCAGGCAAGGAACAGAAAAAGCCTCTGGCTTTGAGCTTGAGTTGATCTGTTCACTGGGCATCCCCATAAGGTCCCTCCATGGCTCAGATAAATGCCTGGAAGGCTTTATCCCAGCCACTTGCCAGTGGAAAAAAATTAAGTCAAGTGACGAGGAAGGAGAAATGGACAATCAGAACACCTTACATATTGTAGGACGCAGGGAGGGGGCTCGGGCAGGGGCCTTAAGGTCCCTCCATGGCTCAGATAAATGCCTGGAAGGCTTTATCCCAGCCACTTGCCAGTGGAAAAAAATTAAGTCAAGTGACGAGGAAGGAGAAATGGACAATCAGAACACCCTACATATTGTAGGACGCAGGGAGGGGGCTCGGGCAGGGGCCGAGGAGCCCGAGGCTTAGTTGAGGCCTCGGAGTGCCTCCTGCCCTTGAATTCCAAAGCATCAGGAACCAATCTCTGTATCAAACAGCCAGCTGGTGACCCCAATCCTCCTGCCCCAGCTGTAAGCTCTTGGCTATTGTTTTTCTAAGAACCCAGTCAATCCCCTGTCCTGAAAGTACCACCTCATCCTTCCCCCTCAGTCGGTGAAACCTTCAAAGAGGAAAATCCACAGCTTGGCTTTCGACTGCTGCCTCCCAGCTGTAAAGCCCAGAGACCTGCAAACTCCCATCACCGGCTGGGGTTCCAGCTGTGATGCCCAAACCAGGCTCCAAGTCTGGAAATTTCTCCGTGTCCTGTCCGCACTCTCATAAAACTCAGGTGGTCATTGGCCCTCCCCGCTCAGTGACCAACCCTGAGGGGTTGACAAGGAGGCTTCTGCCCACTTCTTCACCCAGTGGAGGCTCATTGTCACAGAATTCAAGAGGGACTAAGTGCAGGGTGGCAGGCCACTAGGGGATCTCAGGAAGACGGGAGAAGGACTGGGAGTTTCCAAAATGCACCTGTGGGCAGTGCCCCACCTCCTGAAGGGATATTTCTGTTCCGAGCACATCAGCCCCAGCCGTGCAGGGTGGCCTAAGGGAGGCTGTCTCCTTTCTGAGCCTCTGTTGTCGTTTAGTTGCTCGGCCATGACTGACTCTTTCCAACCTCATGGACCATAGCCCAGTAGGCTCCTCTGTTTGTGGGATTTCCCAGGCAAGAATAAATGAGTAGGTTGCCATTTCCTATTCCAGGGGATCTTCCTGGCTCAGGGATCGAAACTGCATCTCCTGCATTGGCAGGCGGGTTCTTTACTGCTGAGCTATCAGGGAGGTTCATAGCTGAGCATTAAAGCCTCTTCCCAGTGCCTATCCAAGCCTACTTCCCGCCACTAACTCCACTTCCCTGCTCCCGTTTACACCCTAAGCCCTCATCACACAAGTGTTCGCAAACACAAGATACTTAATTTGTGCACCTCTGAACCTGTCTCCTCTAGAGGCTGCTCCCCCTGCTGGGAATGCTTTTCCTCTGCCTGGAGCAACCCACCTTGTCCTCCAGGGTCTGGCTCAATGTCGTGGCTGGCACTGATCCTTTTGAGCCTCTCNCTACGAACAGGCAAGAAAAACGAGATACTCTTTTTCATTGATTAGATTAGCAAGTATGTCATTTTGATAATATATTGTTTTGGGGGGATTCTGGAGAAATCAGTGGTTTCATTGATGTATGATTTATCTTCTCTGGATGGACTCATGAAAAACTAGTCATTGTCCCTAAGGGGAAAAAGAGGGAGATGTGTATAAGAGACAGCCCCCCACCTCACCACCTTCCCAACCCACACGATTAATTCTTCTTCCCTTCCTGTGTCATGGAGAGTGCTATGAACACAGCCTGCCCACCTCTGCTTACTGCCACTGGGCCACGTCCACTGCCCTCCACTCTTTCTCTCCAGTGAGCCTCTAAGTCCCACATGGGAGAGAAATGGGGACCCTGGGGTGATCACACAGGCTTGGGGGCCAGACAGACCTCTGGTCAAGTCCTGGCTCCATCGCTCAGGAACTCAGTTACTTGGGTATCAATTACTTGGTGATATCTCCAAGCCTGAGTTTCCCTATCAGTAAGACAAATTTACAGTGTTGCAACCTCAGGGGGGTTTTCTGAGTCTTTATTGAGATAACACACAGAGGATACTCAGTATGGTATCTGGAATATAGCAGACACCACAAAAATGTTTGTTGCAGAAACAAATGTGGTCCAGTCCCGAGTTCTTTGAAGACTTTGTACCTCCTGCCCCACCATTCACACCAACATCCACAAGACTGTCTCCGTTTCTTCCCTGACAACACTATTTCTGTTCTTTGAACTCCATCAACTTTTTAATCACTTTGCAAGAATGGGAATGAGGGAAGCAGAATATGCCCACCAAGTCCTGGAAATTATTGCCATTCAGGGATCAGAAGATGTAGATTAGTTGCCTCTGTCTCACAAACAAATTAACCGAGTGGCAGCTTTTGGTGCCAAATACAATTCTTGTCGAAAGGATTAGATGTAGCAAATCCGGCTAGAATATACTGTGATCGTGTGTGCGCGCATGGGTTTTTTTAAAAGCAAAGCTGCAATAATCGTACATTTACAACTAATAAATTGGGTCCTTTAATTCCTCTGCAATAAGCCTTTGAAATATAATCTGTCATTTCAGACTTACAGAACATGACTTTTCGTAATTATAATTCTCCAGCACACATGACTACTTATAATTAAATTCACTTTTAAGAAATCCAAGGCTTTTTGTGTGTGTGTGTGGATTATCTGTTCGTACGATGTCATAATGGTAAAATGAATGTGTAATCTGTTGAATAAATTTGATTAGTTCTGATATAAAAAACACACTCTGCTATCGATCAAAAGCTGGAAAGATAAGATGATGAACAAAATATACACTATTTCTCAGCAACAGGCTCAAACAAAGGCAGAACAAACCCCAGCATGTCTTCCCATTCCTGGGTCCCTTTAGGGCTGCCTAACCCCGTAAGAGAAGAATGTTTGAAACAGAGTTGAAAAAACACAAATGTTAAATTATGGCCAGATTATCTGCTGGAGACTCATACATTCTGAAAGGCAGTTGAACAAAAGCCCCAGGCTGGATTCAGAAACCAGACCCAAAATGGCCCCAAATTAGTGAATACGTGCAAGAGATGGTACAGATTCACAACCTAAGACACAAAGGAAAAGATCCGCAGATAAAGAAAACGGGAATATTGAACTCAGAGAAACAGACAGAGCGAGCAGGCATTCATGGTCTAAAGGTATCATCTTAAGCTTGTAATGAAGAGCCTAGAAACTATGTTGCAGTTTTGCAACTCTAGACATAAACAAGTTAATGTTTCATTCTTCAGCTGAAGACTGAGGTTGGGTGCACCTTTGGAAGGGTCTGTTTCCTCCTTGTGCCTCTGGAGGGCTAAAGGCTGCCTCAGAGACAGGCATTTCGGTAAGCGCAGGACAGTTCCCCCGTCAGCGCAAGTGTCCTTCCAGGCTGGTTCCGCTACCTGAGGCCCGGGAGATCCGGCCACGTGACAGTCGTTCCTGAGAGATGCTACTTGAACGAGAGCCAAATATTCAGTACGCACCTGGCTACCTTTGAGAGGAAGGGCTCCTTGGGAGAAGAGCCCACTCAGAATGCCTTGAGGTCCCGTGGAGTCTCAGATCAGCCCTTATCTTCAGGCCCTGTCCCAGGAGTCTCCTCCCTCCTTCCAGGGAGGCATTTATGGAGGCATTTCTTGTGGATGGTCCCGGAGGATCACAAGGAGGAAGTCGTGGCAGATTCAGGCAGATGAGCCTATTCAGACCAACTCACCAGACTGAGGTGTTGTCAGGACCAAGGTTAGTGTTGACCTTGGGCTGGAAATGAAATGAAGAACTAGACCAGAAGTGGTCACAGGTGACAACTTCAAGTCTCAAAGAAGATACTCCAGCTTGTGCTGTGGGAAAGGAGAGGCCTGAAGAAGGGATGGCATGAGCCCAAAGTTACATGGAACTTGAAAGCCAAGATAGGTCTAAAGACCTTGACTTTTGATTTTTGGTCTGTACTTAAAACACACGCGTGCACACACACACACACGCAAACAATATTATTTCAAAGCTATATCTGGCTGCTTCCCTCTCTTAGGTCAAGGTAAGACCAGAATAGGGCTGGAGATAAGATTGGACTTGAGGTTAGACTCGTTTCTGTTTCTATCACATGCCCTTGTTCCTGGAGGCATTAACGAATATTCAATGGATGGGTGGACGGATGCACATGGATGGATGTGTGAATAGATAAATGAATAAATGGATGGATGAGTGAATAAATGGGTAGATGGATAGATGAATAGAAAAACAGATGGATGGATGGATGGATGGACAGATGGATGGATGGATGGATATTGAAACTGAAGAAGGAACAAAACTGAGGCCTCATACTACCTCCCAGGACTGAAAGTCAAAGTTCATCCATGCATATGTTTATTTTGATAATAGAGGTGACTAACACAAGGGCTTTAAATATTTAATATTTAAAATATTGAAATAATATAAGTAACCAATACAAAATCAGGAGGTTTCAAACTTAAAAAGTATAGATATCTAGATTTGAAAAAAGTCAGAAGACATAGTGACATCCAGCTTGAATTATACATGTAAACAATCTTGAAGCTGAGTAGCAGCTGCCCTATCTGTGTATGTGTGCTCAGCTGCTTTAGTTCTGTCTGACTCTTTGCAACCCTACGGACTGCAGTCCACAGGCTCCTCTGTCCATGGGATTCTCCAGGCAAGCATACTGGAGTGAGTTGCCATGCCCTCCTCCAGGAGATCTTTCGGACCTGGGGATCGAACTCAGGTCTGCGTGCATCTCCTGCATTGCAGGCAAATTCTTGACCCACTGAGCCACCTGGGAAGCCCTCCCTTATCCAAAGGGAGGGTAATTTTGAGTTGATCACAATCTCCACCACTCCCTACTACCCTGCACCTCCCTAACACCCTCGGTTATGTCCCTTGTCTGGCCCCATAGGTATCTGCATTTTCAACTCCCGAGTTAAAAGCATCTCTGTGTCACTCCTGTCTCCCTTGGTTCACCCATGCTGCCCCGGTCAGTCTGAGGCTGACTTTCTCATCTTCCTTCCCCCTTGCTCTTCCACCCCACCCCTCACTCTCTAGTTCTGGGCTCTGTAGCCAGGTGATGCTAAGCCCTGCCTTCTAACTCCCCTGCCTGCTAACTCGGGCAGCTCCCGAGACAGGGAAGCCTCAAGTAGGCACCTGTGGCCCACCTCCCTCCAATCTCCCAAGGGGGTGGTACAGGGTCTGGACATGAGTTCCCCTGCAGCAGAGAAGAAGGGTGGGCCGTGTCTGCACTGGGTGGACAAGCAGGCAAGGCTCGAGGGAAGGGAACAGCCATCCATCGGGAAGTGAAAAGGGAATGATTTCTGAAAACGTCCCCCATGCACTTCTGTACTTCACTGACATCTTAATTAAGACTGGAGCACCCTTTGGGAAGCTCTGCTCTGAAGCTGAAATCACTTTAACATGCTATCCTGGTATACAGTTGATGATGAATGGAGGCCTGGGGTTCTCATATGTTTCATGGTGCTTAGCAATTCCTTTTCACAATGCATTATGATGTTAAGACGGTTTATGACTTTCTATTGGCTAAGTGCGGCCATATCAAATTATAATTTTGCTCAGTGGATTTTGCTCTAAGAAGATTAAAGGGCACCCAGGCCTTCCCCAGTGGAAAGGAGGTCCTTGGTTCACCTCAAGCTCAAGGCCGGCCCAGGAATTAAGCTGTAAAGGGTGAGGTGGACGCTGGTGCGTGTGCGTGTGTGGCGGAGTGAGTAGTGGCGTGACAGTAACTGTAGAATCACAACATTAACCTCATGTTCCTGAAGCTGTCCTCACAGGAGAACCTCCTCAACCCACGTGTTGTAAATGTTTGTTTACAAAACGACGCACTTTTTAAAAAGAATTTTGTTTATTTTTGGCTGCGCTGCGTCTCTGCTGCTGCTAGGGTTTCTCTCTAGTTGTGGAGAGTGGGGCTACTCTCTGGTTACAGCGTGGGCTTCTCATTATGGTGGCTTCTCTTGTGGAGCACGGCCTCTAGGGCGTGCACTTCATTAGTTGTGGCTCCCGGGTTCGAGAGCACAGGCTTTGTAGCTGTGCGCGGCCTTAGTTGCTCTGTGGCACGTGGGATCTTCCTGGACCAGGGATTGAACCCATGTCTCCTGCACTGGCAGGTGGACTCTTCACCACGGAGCCACAGGGGAAGCCCCAAAACTCTACCCTTTTGTGTCTCATTTTGGTATTCAAGTTTTTTTTCTCTTGGTGACTGATACTTGAGCACAATCAGAGAGGTTCATGATAGGAAGTATTCATAGCATCAGTGTGATGTGTCTCTCTGATGAGTGGATGTTTACAGCTCTTACCAACGTCATTTTATCTCTATCTCCTAAATTTTGTGTAAAATTATTCTTGTAAGCATAGTGAGTGATATTATCGGTCTGAGATAGTTTTCTAACCTCCAAACAATGAAATAAATGAAGAAAGCTGAAATCGAAGCTGCTACCAAGGTTTGAGAATTTCAAATAAGTGGGGAAAATGTTTTTCTTTAATAAATGTCTTTGGAATAACTGGATCCTGTTGGCTTGGTGGTAAAGAATCCGCCTGTCAAGCAGGAGACCTGGGTTCAATCCCTGGGCCGGGAAGATCCTCTGGAGAAGGAAATGGCAACCACTCCAGTATTCTTGCCTGGAAAATCCCATGGACAGAGNGGTGGTAAAGAATCCGCCTGTCAAGCAGGAGACCTGGGTTCAATCCCTGGGCCGGGAAGATCCTCTGGAGAAGGAAATGGCAACCACTCCAGTATTCTTGCCTGGAAAATCCCATGGACAGAGGAGCCTGGTGGGCAGCAGTCTATGAGGTTGCAGAGTCAGATGGGACTTAGTGATTGAACAGCAGCAGCAGCATCTGGAAAAAGTGTGAAGTGGATCCTACCCCACAACTTATACTGAAATAAATTCCAAATGAATCAATATTTTGTACATTCGATAAAACCCAGAAGAACCGGGAAAAAATATAGGGAAACTTTAAAATAATCTCAGAATGGGTGGGAGTTTTCAAAATATGACTGAAACTCTAGAATCCATAAAAGAAAATATTGTAGAAAAATTTCCTACAAAGAAAAAAAAATTAACACCGTGTAACAATGACAATAGCAATAACAAAAACATTAAAAAGCAATTTATTTAAAAATCTTTAAGTTGTGCTGTGTGGCATATGGGATTTTAGTTCCCAACCAGGGATCAAACCTGAGCCCCCCGCTTTAGAAGCACAGAGTCTTAACCACTGGACTGCCAGAAGAGTCCCCTAAAAATCAATTTAAACATGGAAAACTATGTAACTTGTATTAGGTAAAGTTGGATTTAGTGAATATATAAAGAATCTCTATAAATCAATAAGAAAAAATCAAACAACTGAACAGATAAATGTTCTCAGACTACGAACAGGCAAGAAAAACGAGATACTCTTTTTCATTGATTAGATTAGCAAGTATGTCATTTTGATAATATATTGTTTTGGGGGGATTCTGGAGAAATCAGTGGTTTCATTGATGTATGATTTATCTTCTCTGGATGGACTCATGAAAAACTAGTCATTGTCCCTAAGGGGAAAAAGAGGGTGGCTGCGTGATGAATGTGAGAGACTGTTTTACTTTGTTTTTTGACCTCAGCAAGTGGCGTGTGGGACCTTAGTTTCCCATCCAGGGATCAAACCTGTGGCCCCTGCGTTGGAAGCATGGAGTCCTGACCACTGGACCACCAGGGAAGTCCTGAGAGAGAGTTTTTTCATACTTAGATGTTTTTTCAGTGTGTGCATGTATCACCTACTATTACAGGTCTCGATGCTACACATTTGCATGTGTGTGCTGCGCTGTTGCTCAGCCGTGTCTGACTCTTTGCAACCCCATGGACTAGAGCCCACCAGGCTTCTATGTCCATGGGATTCTCCAGGCAAAAATACTGGAGTAGGCTGCCATTCTCTTCTCCAAAGAATCTCCAGACCCAGGGATCAAACCCTGGTCTCCTGTATACATCTACATACTGCTAGCTAATTTTCCATGAATGGTTGCTAATATAGGTTTTAACTCAAGAATAAACATGTTGGAACCAATTACACTTTAACAAGTAGTGTTCTCTCTTCTCCCTCCTCCTCCGCCCTCCAAACCCGTCACAACCTCAGGTCAAGAGAACTAACACATAGAATGTGTGTGGGTGCCTAGTCACTCAGTTGTGTCCAACCCTTTTCAACCCCTTGGACTGTAGCCCACCAGCCTTCTCTGTCCATGGGATTTTCCAGGCAAGAATACTGGAGTGGTTGCCATTTCCTACCCCAGGGGATCTTCCTGACCCAGAGATCGAACCTGTGTCTCTTGTGCCTTCTGCATTGGCAGGCTGATTCTTTACCACTAGCGGCACCTAGGAAGGAACTCAGTAAATGGGAAATGAATGAATGAAGATGACTTCATCTGAAGATGGACTGAAATGAACCACTTCCTTCCTACTTCAGTAGGACCTGAACTCTCATTTGTCCCAGTTTCAAACAGAAGAAAACTGGATAGAATCAAATGACAGGCCACCTGGGTCAAAGGATGGCAGGAGGAAGTGGTCAGGTCCAGCTGTACCACAGTGGACAAGTTACTTACACTCTTTGAGCCTCTGTTTCCTGGTCAGTAAAATGGACATGATAATAACAACCTCCTAGGCAATCAGTAAATATAAATTGAATTGAATAGAGTTTTTATTAGCAAAAGTCACAGTTGAGATAAAGAAGGGTGGGGGACGGGAAAAATGGCCAATGTGGTGGCTCTGGGGTGGGAGATGACAAAAAACATAGTAGAAAGATTGGAGGAAGGTAGGGAAGCAGCTTATTTGATACACGGCTTAAAAATTTGTGGCCCGGGGACCTTTTGATTCTTTGTTGTGTAGTTGACTCAAGAGGCTGCCCTGAAAAAAAAAAAAAAAAAAGAGGCTGCACTGGTGGTCCAGATACTAAATAGTAAAATTGGGACAGAATCTGAGTCCCAGTGTGGTTAAGAGGCCGCACTTCCAGTGTAGGGCTCATGGGTTTGGTCCTTGGCGAGGGAACTAAGACCCTGCATACTGCCAGGTGTGGCCAAAAACATTAAATATAAAGTTGGCTCAAGATAGGAGTTACATGAGGCCTACGAGTGTTTGTAACTTTGTCGTCTGTTACATCCATCTGCTTATTTCTGTCTCTATATCTCTGTATTTCTTTTTTTTTTTAAATTTATCCACTTGTTAATTTTCAGCTGTGCTGGGTCTTTGTTGCTGCATGGCCTTTTCTCTAGTTGTGGCCAGCGGGGGCTACTCTTTAGCAGCGGCACCCAGGCTTCTCTTTCTGCGGATCATTTGCTCCAGGGTGCTCACACTCGGGCAGTTTCCGCTCCCAGGCTCTAGAGCACAGGCTCGGTAGTTGCGGCGCACGGGTTTTGTGGCTCTGTGACATGTGGGATCTTTCCTGATCAGGGCTTGAATGTGGGTCTCTTGCATTAGCAGGCAGGTTCTCTACCGCTGAGCCACCAGGGAAGTCCTGCTGTTGCTGCTGCCAAGTCGCTTCAGTCGTGTCCGACCCTGTGTGACCCCAGAGACGGCAGCCCACCAGGCTCCCCTGTCCCTGGGATTCTCCAGGCAAGAGCACTGGAGTGGGGTGCCAGTGCCTCCTCCTAGATCTCTGTATTTATGACAGAACGCGTATGTGTGGGTGTGCTGCGCGAATATACATGTGTGTTCCGTAGAAAAGCATCTGAACTGGACTCAGATTCTATCCCAATTCTGCTAAATAAATGTTTCTTTGGGTGGAAGGGGCTGTTTGTTTCATTTGTAAATGGAGATAATTTTCCCTTCTGATTTTATTCCTTGAGGTTTTTTTTTTTTTTCATTGAAGTATAGTTGATTTACAAAATTGTGTTAGTTTCAGGTATATAACAAAGTGATTCAGATATATGTATATATACACATATATGGAGCTTCTTCGGTAGCTCAGCTGGTAAAGAATCTGCCTGCAAAGCAGGAGACCTGGGTTTGATCCCTGGGTTGGGAAGATCCCCTGGAGGAGGGCATGGCAACTCACTCCAGTATTCTTGCCTGGAGAATCCCATGGACAGAGGAGCCTGGCAGGCTACAGTCCATGGGGTCACAAAGTGTCAGACACAACTGAGCGACTAAGCACACAATATATGCATATATTTCTTTTTCATTCTTTCCCATTATAGGTTGTTACAACATATTGAATATAGCTCCCCATGCTATATGGTAAGTTCTTGTTATTTATTTTTTTAAGAATCAAATGAGGTGATGGAGGGAAAAGTGGAAAGAGTTACACACATGAGTAATTATTAGGATTTTCATGCCTTTGGCTGAATTCAAAATGCTAACTCCTTGGTCTTTTTCCTGTGATATTCATATTCCTTCTGTGCTTCATCCTTTGCGCCTCAGGGTAAATGAATTGATTTGGCCAAGGAGAGTGTGGGTGAGAATAAATAATATGAGAAATAAGAATAACAACAGCAACAGCAATCTGCTTCCCAGGTGGCTCAGAGGGTAAAGAATCCACCGGCCAATGCAGGAGACACAGGAGACACAAGTTCGATCCTGTGATATTTGTCAAAGAGTACGTCAAGGCTATATATTGTCACCCTGCTTATTTAACTTATATGCAGAGTACATCATGCAAAATGCAGGACTGGATGAAGAACAAGCTGGAATCAAGATTGCTGGGAGAAATATCAATAACCTCAGATATGCAGATGACACCACCCTTATGGCAGAAAATGAAGAGGAACTAAAAGCCTCTTGATGAAAGTCAAAGAGGAGAGTGAAAAAGCTGGCTTAAAACTCAACTTTCAAAATACTAAGATCATGGCATCTGGTCCCATCACTTCATGGCAAAAAGATGGGGAAACAATGGAAACAGTGACAGACTTTATTTTCTTGGACGCCAAAGCCACAGCAGATGGTGACTATCGCCATGAAATTAAAAGATGCTTGCTCCTTGGAAGAAAAGCTATTACAAACCTAGACAGCATATTAAAAAGCAGACATTACTTTGCCAACAAAGTTCCGTCTAGTCATAGCCATGGTTTTCCCAGTAGTCATGTATGGATGTGAGAGTTGGACCATAAAGAAGGCTGAGCACCAAAGAACTGATACTTTTGAACTGTGGTGTTGGAGAAGACTCTTCAGAGTCCCCTGGACTGAAAGGAGATCAAACTAGTCAATCCTAAAGGAAATCATTCTTAAGTCTTCGTTGGAAGGACTGATGTTGAAGCTGAAACTCAAATACTTTGGCCACCTGATGCAAAGAACTGACTCCTTGGAAAAGACCTTGATGCTGGGAAAGATTGAAGGCAGGAGAAGAAGGAGACAACAGAGGATGAGATGGTTGGACGGCATCACCGACTCGACGGACACGAGTTTGAGCCAGCTCCAGGAGATGAAGAAGGACAGGGAAGCCTGGTGTGCTGCAGTCCCCGTGGTCGCAAAGAGTCAGCCACGACTGAGTGACTGAGCGACAACAATAACAATCCCGTGTGAACTCTGTGCTGCTCTCAGTAGAGGCTTGTCACAAGCTATTGGAGGCACGAGAGAAGAAAAGATGGACTGTGGGTCCTTTAGAGCAAATATGGGTTTCCCTGCTGGCTCAGACTCTAAAGAATCTGCCTACAGTGCAGGAGACACAGGAGACACAGGTTTGATTCCTGGGTAGGGAAGATCCCCTGGAGAATAGAACAGCTACCCACTCCAGTATTCTTGCCTGGGAAATCCCATGGACAGAGGAGCCTGGGATCCATGGGATCACAAAGAGTTGGACACGACTGAGTAACTAACACTTTCATTTTCAGTGGCCTCTACTCAAAAGCAGGAAAGTCAAAAGTGTTAGTTGCTCAGTTGTGTTCGGCACTTTGTGACCTCGTGGGCTGTAGCCCACTAGGCTCCTCTGTCCATGGGATTCTCCAGGCACAAATACTGGAGCAGGTTGCTGTTCCCGTTTCCAGAGGATCTTCCCCACTGAGGGACTGAACGTGGGTCTCCTGTATTTCAGGGGGATTCTTCACTTCCAATGTGTTTAAAGAAGTGAAAGGAGGGAATTTACTGGCAGTCTAGGGTTAGAACTCTGCTTTCACTGTGGAGGGCACGGGTTTGATCCGTGGTCGGGGGAACTGTGATCCTGCAAGTGTGGCAAAAAAAATAAATAAATAAATAAAAAAAGAAGGGGTGGAAGGGCCAGCCTTTCCCCACATGCATGCACCCCTGGGGTGTCTCTGAGCTGTCTTCACCCCTTTGGAAGGGGCCTGCCCTCTGCATTCTCCTCACTGCTGTTGGAGCCACAACCTGACATCAGCCAAAGATACAGAAGATTCACACAATCCTCTTTCAATAGTGGGGTGGTGGGGCCCTCGGCAGCCTGTGGTGTCCTAAGGTCACTCCTTGGAACTTCTGTCTCCCTCAGGCCTGCTGCTTGTCACCCCTGTGGAGCTGTGGATTACTAATAGCGGCTGCTACTTGTGGACCATCTCCCCCACTCTCCAGCATCAGCTCACACGCCTGTCTTGATAGCTCTGGGTGAGGGTTACACTGTCCATTTACAGATGAAAAGACAGAGGGATCAAAATACTCTGTGCCTCACCCAACACCACGCCCTTAGGAAGTGCCGAGGCCAGACCTGAGAACTTCCCTTGACTGTCGTCTATGCGTTAGTCCGCAGAGGTGACTGGGGCAGGGGACCCCCCCCCCCGCCACCTAGTCCTGGTTTGAAAGAAGGGAGATGGGAGGAGAACTAAGGGGATCAGAGACAGGAAAGCCCCGAATGAGCGTCAATAAAGGAAGGGAGGAGGTCTCCAATTGTTTGGTTCAATGCTCTTGTGTTCTCCATGGAGGAAATGGGGGAGGTGGTGGCTTCAATGACCACCCAGTAGCTTCGGAGTAGAGGACTGGATCATCATATAGTAGGGGCCTGAGTCTGGAACCTACTATCTCCACTCTGGACTTTGCCATTTAATAGCCCCCTCCCTGATAGCTCAGTTGGTAAAGAATCCACCTGCAATGCAGGAGATCCTGGTTCGATTCCTGGGTCAGGAAAATTCACTGGAGAAGGGATAGACTATCCACTCCAGTATTCTTGGGCTTCCGTTCTGGCTCAACTGGTAAAGAATCCACCTGCAATGTGGGAGACCTAGGTTCGATCCCTGAGTTGGGAAGATCCCTTGGAGAAGGGAAAGGCTACCCACTCCAGTATTCTGGCCTGGAGAATTCCATGGACTGTATAGTCCATAGGGTTGCAAAGAGTCGGAGACAACTGAGTGACTTTCATTTTCACTTTCCCTCTGCAGCGTCTTTAACTTGATTAGTTAGAAGGAGGGGTATGTCTATCTGTCTGTCCATCCATACATGCCTGGGTCTTTGTTCTTTGACCCAGAGCTTGGGGTGATCTTTCCACACGACACATTCCCTCTTTGGACTTTGAGAAGTAAAAACCCAACCGCCACTGCTGTGCACCTATACTTGAGCCTGGAGGAATGTTAAAATTCAACTGGAGAGGTGCCTAGTGTGACAGAAGCCTAGATTTAAAAAAAAAAAAAAAAAGGGATTTCAGGCAAGAAGAAAAAATAAAGAAGCAAAACTTAAAATGTCCTGTGAAATGGAGAGCACTGGGCCCCCGGCACAGACATCCACGGGAGATGACTCCTTTAGAAAGCGGTGAGTTTTGTGTGAGCACAGATGCATTTTGTTTTCCTAGGAGGAATCGATGATTAAATTATCAGAAACCAAGCTCAAAACCAGGCTGCCTGCATCTTCCCCCAGCCGTCCCCAGTGTCTCCTGCTTATGAGGTGCCAGCTTTATCTCGGAAGCTTTAGTTTAAATGCCCAACATATCTTATTAATGAAAGTAATAAGCTGTTGTTTATATATGTCATAATGGGGAATATGACTATTTAATATAAATCTGACATTTAAATTCCGCTTAGTTTTGAGATGTGGACGATATCAAGGCATAACTCTTTACCCTGGAGTAAAAACTCCCTGGGTCTGCATTTTCCAGCATTGAAGTTTTCAAAGTAATCAGGTTCCTTTTTTTTTTTTTCTTTCCAGAGGAACCAAATTGTGAAGACATCTGTTCTGTTATTAATTTCACATAAATCTTAAGCTCCTCAAGGCCAGAAATGAGGCTTCATTCACGTCGAATTAATGAAACATGATTGTAAGTCCCTTGCATGGAAATGCTGTCACACAATTTTGAGCTGCTTAGTGCACTGAGTAATCTCAGAAACTGCCAGGGGACAGCCACGTGAAATCCGCCCTCCCCTCCTGCCACCACCCGAAAACAATATCTGAAAATATCACAACACTAACTATATCCTGGAAGATTAATAGCAGATGAAAATTTCTGGGAAATGAATCAGCCTTTCTCGGTAAAGGATACAAATATCCTGGGCAAAAGCAGATTGCACTGTGTAAGAGCTCTTTGGATACAGTTTAATAACTGTGCCCAGGGAGGCCCTAGGTATGCCTGAAAGGAGGTGGGGGGGTGTCCTGGGATGCCTTGCAGGGAGGTCTTTGGGGAGCATGTTAGAGACATGGTTCAAATCTAGGTGGCATAGGTTTGAGATGGGGAACCTGGACTGGCTGGGGCCTGATATATGTGTGGGTATGAGACTGCCTGTGTTTATATGTGTGTATATATGAGTGTGTATGAGTGGATGAACATGTGTGTGTGTGTGGATGCAATGAAGTTTGTGCAGGTGTGTATGAAAATGTGTGCACTATTTGTTTTCATGAGTGAGCATGTGTGAGTGTCTGTGTGTATGAATGTGGGTGAGTTTGGATGTCAGAGTGTTTATGATTTTGTGTGTGCATGGGTCCATGCGTTTGCTGTAAGGGTGAAGATACGTGTATACAGAGCATGTCTGTATGAGTTGGCATTTGTGTTGTATGCATGAGCGTAAATGGTACATGTGAGTGCCTGGAGAGAGCATGTATGTGTGTAGGTATGTGAGTTTGTACAAGTGTGTACATAGGAAACCTCTCTGGATGGACATGAATCCATTGGTAGGAGACCCATCTCAGTAGCTCTGCACCATCTTGCACCCTCCTGAGTTCTTCTTGAAAGGAACTTGCTTCAGGGTTTTGCGTGTCAGGGGCATGATTTTTTGTGAAATAACTGAGATTTGCCAGCAGAAAGATTGTCTGGAGGGAGACAGGGAAGGGGGAGCCTGAGATTTCTTAATCAAACTTCTTCCAAGAGTTATTTTTGGTCTTCCGCTGAGCTGGGACCCAAAAAAAGAATCTGCATATGATATTTACATCTCAAATCTTCAGAGCCTCATTAGCTTTGATATTTATTTATTTATTTATTTGCAAAAAAGGAATTTAAATCAAACAGAGAGGCTCCAAAGCAAAACCTTTGAATGCAGGGCAAAATTAATTAAAACAGGCAGCCGATGGGTAGAGTGGAATACAATAGAACTTGGAGAAAAGGCAATGAAAACTAATTAGACTCAGATGGGGAAAAAATCCTTCCTTATTTTAGCGGGCATCTATTGGTAATGAACTGATATTGGAAGTAAAGATCAGAATTTGAAACCCCTTTTTTCTAGAAGTTTCCCTCTTCGTTTCCCTAAGGCTCTGATCTTCCAAACTAAGCCAGTCAAATGACTGGAGGTCATGTTTATTATGTTTTGGAGCCAACAGTCTAGTCTGTATCAGAAATCGTCCCCCAGATAGCAAGTAGGTGGAATAAAGAGACAACTGAATGCAAGGGATGTTGAACTCCCAAGAGTTAACGTTAACCCAAGTAGTGGAACCAATTTGTGTATATGAGCAGATACAGTCCCAGCTACATTTTTGCCTCTGGATAGTTTGAGGCTTTGTTTCACCATCCAGGCTTTGTAGATCTGTGAAAAACATTTCCATCCACCCAGTGGAAAAACCCTTGACCAACAATATAAGAAAGATTTTTAGCTCTGCTTAGCATAAGAGTGAATCAAGTGGTCCCGCTTTCTTGTCGGGAGTTCTTTTGAATGAAATGATCAGTTAGTCTGTATGCATTTTGTCCTTCTGTATTATGCAACAGCACAAGCATACAACTGTCACAGGGGGACAATTCCATGCACAGCCAGCCTGTCACAAAGTTTTAACGTTGGCCACATGTGTCTTTGGCAAGTCCTAGGTCCCCTTTCAGCTTCGTTTAGAATCTCCTTTCTACCACACCCCTCCCTCCTCAAACCCAGTGCTTAAGTCTCTCTGGATGACCCTGGGTCATTTCCCGTTAAAGAGAGTGGGCTTTGAGGAACACCATGATAAGCCATCGTTCAATTTTTTAAAATGGTGAAAATGCTAATGGGGAAATTTTAGGCTTTGTGGCAGTTGGATGAAAGGGATATTTTTGAACAAAAAAATCTTTCCAGTGATTCCTCAAAACAGTTCTCCTCCAATGCATAGAGATGGCCTTGTTCAGATAAGTCAGTAAATAAAACCAGATCTCAGTTTTCCTCTGTGTAAAGTGGAAGGAATTGAATTGGAACTTAAAGAGTGATCTTTAAGATTTCTTAAAGCCAGTATAATTAGTGACTCTAGCACACACACATATGTGTGTATATATATATATATATACATATAAAAATAAATACATATATTACACATGCATATAAATACATACTCACAGAGAGAATAACTTTGCTGTGTATAAAGAAAATCAAGGCTCTCCCTTACAAGTAGTATATGGATTCATTCATTCATCACTCATTCATTCATGCATGTCTGTCACCCATGGGCTGAGGTCCTATTTCCCACAGTTCTTCTGTATCATTTCATCTAATCCTTGCAGCAACCTTTTGACCTGGGTATCCCACGGACAGTGGAGCCTGGTGGGCTACAGCGTCAGGGTTTGCAAGGAGTCAGACACCACTGCGTGGCTGAGAACACACACGGGCACGTTCCTCACAGGAGTAAGAGTTAATCTATTTAACATCAGTACGCTACAATATACTGTTCACGGCTTCTCAAGGCAAGAACACTGAAGCGGCTTGCTATTCCCTTCTCCAGTACACCACGTTTTGTCAGAACTCTTCACCATGACTTGTCCATCTTGGGTGGCCCTACACAGCATGGTTCATAGCTTCACTGAGTTAGACAGGCTGTGACCCAAGTGATCAGTTTGGTCAGTTTTCTGTAACCATGGTTTCCATTCTGTCTGCAGGAAGTCAGGGCTGAATATTCACTGGAAGGACTGATGCTGAAACTGAAGCTCCAATACTTTGGCCACCTGATGTGAAGAACTGACTCCTTAGAAAAGACCCTGATGCTGGGAAAGATTGAAGGCAAGAGGAGAAGGGGACAACAGAGGATGAGATGGTTGGTTGGCATCACTGACTCAATGGACATGAGTTTGAGCGAGCTCAGGGAGTTGGTGATGGACAGGGAAGCCTGTTGTGCTGCAGTCCCTGGAGTTGCAAAGAGTCAGACACGACTGAATGACTGAACTGAACTGACTGACACTACAATACAGGCCAATCAGAAAGGACACCAAGCGAAGCCCTTGTCTGTGCCAGCTATTCACCGCAAGATGAGAAAAGGTGAGGGTCTGGGGGAGGCACAGGAAGCCAGGATGGCTGGCAAGATGGAAGGGGGCTTATGTTAGTCACTCAGTCGTATCCAACTATTCGAGACCCCATGGACCATAGCCCACCAGGCTCCTCTGTCCATGGAATTCTCCAGACAAGAATAATGGAGTGGGAAGCCATTCCCAGGAAAGAATTGCCTGCAGTGCAGGAGGCCCAGGTTTGATCTCTGGGTCAAGAAGATCCCTTGGAGAAGGGAATGGCTACTCACTCCAGTATTCTTGCCTGGAGAATCCCCATGGACAGAGGAGCCTGGAAGACTGCAGTCCATGGGGTCACAAAGAGCTGGACATGCCTGAACGACTAAGCACACACATGCCACCAGGGAAGCCCTATTTATCACCTGGCTTGGGGAGGGTTTCGTTTTTAAATGACCAGGACAAGCTGGACCACACACTATATCTGGATATGGCTGAACATCAACCATGACATTCAATCTCCAAATTCTGCCGACGACAACAATGAAGCTGTGGGAGGTCAAGTAACCTTCTCAAGGACAACCCACTAGGCAGTGATGGGCCTGAACTGGAAGCCAGTTTAAGTCTTTAAGACCCCAAAGTTCCACATCCTTAACCATCATGCTGACTGCAGAGATGTCTGTAAGCTGAATTCAGTTAAGTCCCAGGCTGGCCCAGAATTTCTTTCCCAAGATCCCAAGGAGACATTGCAGGATCCAGTTTGAGTTAAGGTAGAGCTGCCAGATTTAGCAAATAAAAAATACAGGATGCTCAGTTAAATTTGAATTTCAGGTAAACAACCATAATATTTTTGCATATTTTAGCATATTACACAGCACAGAGTTATAATAAAAGATTATTCATTGTTGATCTGAAATTCAAATTTAACTGGACATCCTGTATTTTATCTGGCAAATCTAAGTGGTGGGTGAGGGAATGGACACAGGAGTGCCAAGACATTTCAATTCAGAAAGATTTTCTTTTCTAGGCACTCCCTTCTCGGAGGCTGCTAGGTCTCAGGGCAGTAGGAATCCTTCTAACCTCATCCCTTGTACCTTCTTGATTCTGAAGTCAAAACACTAGGCCAGAGGGTCATCTAAGCTATAACTCTGCCTCTTCTGGTCCTCTCTCCACACAAAAAGGCAGAACCCACGGCACAGTGGCTTGGCTTTAAAGCCCGGGAACATGGTCCACCAGGCGTGCCCTCCTTTCTGAAGCACATGGAAACTATTCCCTTCCAGAAGGTCTTCATGGTTGGTCTGCTGCGAGTCTCGGTGTTTCAGCTGCAGTTATAACTTCTGTAGCACCCACCACCCTTCCCCCGCCCCGCCCCAACTCAGATGGTATTTATTAGAATACATTGCTTTTGAAAAGAAAACTGCATCTTAATTAAAGGTTGGTGATCCAAAGCCTGTTTGCAGATGAGAAAAATTAAACAACTACTATGAACAGGGCTGTGAGTCTCCTGTTGGTTAAAACCCCATCCACACGATGAGGCTCTCCCATGTTTCAGGCCATCCCCTCACCTTCATCAGATGCTGTGTGTATGACATAGAAATGAACCACAAGGCTAAAGAGAGCAGCTTTCAGAGCAAAAATGGGCTTGTCTTCTATTTTAATCATTCCCCTTCATGGGCTGCAGCCCAAATGCAGTGCCTGGGGTGGGGGTGGGGATATTGAAGCCTGTTTCTGCCGGGTCTTCCTTGCTGTGTGGGCTTTCTCTAGCTGCAGTGAGCAGGGGCTACACGCTAGTTGTGGTGCATGGGCTTCTCATTGTGGTGTCATCTCAGGCTCCAAGGGTGTGTGGGTTTCAGTTGTTGCAGCATGTGGGCTCAGTAGTCATAATTCAGGAGCTCAATTGCTCTGCAGCATGTGGAATCTTCCCAGACCAGGGATCAAACCTGTGTCTTCTGCATTGGTAGGCAGATTCTTTACCACTGAGCCACCTGGGAAGCCCAGGGAAGGTTGTCTGATGTCCAGAAATCGGCCTCACGGTGCACCCCAATGGAGTGGAAACTGACCCACTGGTGTGGATGGTGGTTTCTGAGACTAGGTGAAGGCTGGAAGAATCTGGCCTTTGTCTCACTTCTGAATCAAGATGGACTTAAGCTGGTGGAAAATAAAAACACCCCTTCTCTGGGGGGCTTCTTAACTTGAATTCCATGGAGCAGAAGCTGCCTGAAGAATTCCTGGGGGAGAATTCAGGGGGTCTGTGAATTTAGATGGGAAAAATGTATATATTTATGCCCTCCTCCAGGGGATCTTCCCAATCCAGGGATCGAACCCAGGACTCCTGCATTGCAGGCAGATTCTTTAGCATCTGAGCCACCAGGGAAGCCTGTATACACAAACACACACTCACACACACGCACACACACATCACGCACACACACATTAATTTTTTTCTAACTTCCAGTTGAAAGTTAGCATTTCCTCCAATTCTGAATGTAGGTAACAAACCATGACTGTATTGGCACTGCATGTGGCTTTTGTCATCAACAGAAATCACAGATATTTAATATCATATTATAGTTGCTCCAGGATATCTTAAAATGGACTCATTACTATCTTGAAATGATAATAACTGTTAGATCCACTTCTATATCTTGATATTTAAAGGTTAATAAAAGCACGTGAATTCTTATATCTTTAAACTTACTTGAATAGCTGTCCTTTAATACGATTTTTTCTTTGTAATCTTATTTTAAAATTTTATGCCTTTAAACACATTACTTGTAGGGAACCTTGAAGACGTCGCATTAAGTGAAATAAGCCAGTCACAAAAGGACAAACGCTGTATGATACTACCTAAGTCAACCCAGAGGAGTTGACTTCATAGAGACCGAAAGTAGAATGCTGGTTGCCAGGTGCTGGTGGGAGGGGGAACGGAGCATTAGTGTTTGATGGGTAAGAGTTTCAATTTGGGCAGATGAAAAAAAGGTCTGGAGATACTGGTGGAGATGGTAGCACAATAGTGTGAATGTACTTAATTTGACTGAACTGCACACTTAACCCTGGATAGAGAGACTAACGCTGAAACATATATTAGCATATGTAAAAGAGCCAGCCAGTGGGAATTTGTCGTGTGATGCAGGGAGCTCAAACCCTGTGCTCTGTGACAACTTAGAGGGGTGAGATGGGGTGGGAAGTGGGAGGGAGGTACAAAAAGGAGGGCATGAATGTATACCTATGGCTGATTCATACTGATGTATGGCAAAAACCAATACAATATGGTAAAGCAATTATCCTTCAATTAAAAATAAATAAATCAAAAAACTGGATAGAATGGTAAATTTTATGTGAAGTAATTTATCACAATTTTTAAAAAGCCATGGAAACAATACAGATATTTTCAAATCACATACAAAAAAAAAAAAAAGACTCTGTTCTGCAAAGGGGTTCATGGTACTCACTAGGCTAAGACACCCTGATTTCAGAGGAACTGCCCTTTCTCATACCTGTGTATCTTCCCCAGTCTGCTTTACTTGGAGGAAACTTCCTCCCTCTTCAGGGCTCAACTCAAAGGCCGCTGGCCTTGTGGCTGCTGTACTGTCCCCAGGGCTCACTCGGGGATAAATTCTTCCTGTCCTTCTAAACATCCTTCTAGCATCCCAGGTGCACCCTGCTGCCCACCAAGAGCCTGAGGCTTTGCTCTCTGCTTAAGTCAGGGTTTTTGGCAAGTGTCAGAGAAGTGTTCAAGCCATGTTAGTACCAAACTGAGACTTCCTCCTTGGTGCAATGAGGAAACTTGCTTTCTGTGTCAATATCACTTAATGCTTTGTCCACATACATCTTGCAGTAACTCCCCACATTTTGTGAGACATTTACATCATCTTAGTGAATCTACAAATCCTAGGAGGTCTGCACTATCAGGAACAGCATTTTACAGACAAGGAACCAGACTCAGAAAGGTGAACTGGTTTAACCCCAAAGGATTTTTTTGTTTCTTTGTTTGTATTGATCATTTTTCTGTAGTGGTGTTCCCTAGGAGAAGCCCAGGGCTTCATCAGAGAACGTTCATTTCTCGTCAGGCAATCTGACTTTGAAACAGAGAAAAAAGACGGACGAAACAAGGAAGGGTTGCCAGATCCTCAGAGTGGGAAGGAGGGCCTAGTTTTTCCTCCCTGTTTTAGATGAGGACGCACGGGGCGGGCACGTGGAAGTTCCTGTTTTAGATGAGGACGCACGGGGCGGGCACGTGGAAGAGCTGAGCCCATGCTGCCTGAGCCCTAGAGCCCTGGCACCAGCCCAAGAGCTCCTCCAGTTTCCATCCTCACCCATGTTCCAAGAATTTTGGTTACTTCTTCAATCTGAGGCCTGGTGATGGAGGGAATGGGAGGGAGGGAACGGGGGAGAGGATCTGGATCTGGACCATGTCCTGATTCTCAGGATCCATGTCACCTCTTGGACTGATGCCTAAACCGCAGTCACAAACACTGCATGAACCCATTGATGTAGATTTTCTCAGTGATTCCAAACTTGCATCACTGATGGTTTAGCTGTTAAGTCGTGTCTGACTCTTGCGACCCCATGGACTGCAGCCCACCAGCTTCTCTGTCCATGGGATTTTCTAGGCAAGAATACTGGAGTGAGTTGCCATTTCCTTCTCCAGGAGATCTTTCTAACTCACAGATAGAACCCACATCTCATGAACTGCAGACTGTCTACGACATTGCAGGTGGCTTCTTTAGTGCTGAGCCTCCAGGGAAGCCTGGCTGCCTTTAAAACTTTGGCCATATTTGGATGTCATTGAATCTTATCTACCTAGTGCTTTCCCCCTCTTTAATGGACTTGTTTTTATTAAAATTTAAATCCATTTACTTACAAAGCGAAATTTATGCCACCAGTGTAAATAGAAAACCAATAACCATATAAATTATTCTGATCAAAAAAATTTCTTAAATTCTACTCCGGTATTGCTGCCTAGAATAGACTCAGAGCCGGAAGTCTTCCCTGTCTTTTTTAAAGCACAAAGAAAACACAAGTCAGGTGTTAAAGGCACACTCACATCAAATGGAGACTTTCTTGATATTATTAGGAGGGTTGAAAGGGAGTTAGAAGAACATAATGTACTAATTGTGCAAATCAATGCTATTTACTCTCTTATCTGAGCACCACCTAAAATCATTTTGGGTATCATCTGTGGGCTCTGTACATCTCCAAACACTCAGTTCCTCCTCGAGGCAGCCCTAAGCTACTAGTTAGTACTAGCAGTAGTTAGCCAATATGAGTTAGTACTACTAGTGGCTAACACTAGTATGAGTTAGTACTACTAGTACTTAGTACTAGAACTATTTAGTAAGACCCAGTTTGATGCAGACTGGCTGATTGGTTAACCTGAGGTGGCACAACCAGCAGGGGTGCCTTTGCTCTCTTTGACTCTTCAGGTGGGGCTCCTCTCCCCCTGGCTGCCTGACCACAGTGGCGTTTTGTTCCAAGGCTACATCCCCCCAGGGAAAGAGCATTTTGCAGCGTCCTGTGGCTCCTCAGGAGCTGCTGAGGCCAGGGGTCCATCCAGGCAGAGCCTTCACTGTATGGGGCATTTTGCAGCGTCCTGTGGCTCCTCAGGAGCTGCTGAGGCCAGGGGTCCATCCAGGCAGAGCCTTCACTGTATGGGGCCGCGTGGAGAGACAGCTGGCAGGCTGCATACTCAGGCCAGCAATGTGCATGGGCCTCCTTAGACTTCGCGCATGCGGATGACATTGATGCTGGGAAGGAGGAGAGGACAGAGGGGAGGGGGATGAAGGCACGGCATAGAGAGGAGAGGCGCTTCAGGGCCTTCATCTGGAAAGTCGGGCTGAGAAAACCTGCTTCAGGTCTGCTCTCTGTGGCTGTGAGTCTGCTTCGCAGGTGAGTTCCTTTGTGGTGTATTTTAGATGCCATGTAAACTGGCATCATATGGTGCTTGCCTTTTGCTGCCTGACTTGCTTCACGTAGTGTGATCATCTCTGGGTCCATCCATGTTGCTGCAAGTGGCACTATTTCATTCTTCTTTAATGGCTGAGTAGTATTCCACTGTATATATGTACCACATCTTCTCTATCTGTAATGGAAAAGAGTATGGAAAAGAATATATATGTATAACTGAATCACTTTGCTGTACAGCACAAATTATCACAGCATTGTAAATCAACTACACTTCAATAAAATAAATTAAAAAAAACCCTATTTCATTGGATGGGTGATTGTGGGGAGGGTTTGAGCACATAGTAGGTGCTTCACTCTCCCTCTTCCCTCCCTCCCTCCCACTCCCCTCCTCTTCTCTTTTCTCTGCTCTCCTATCTCTCTCTCTCTCTCTCTCTCTCTCTCTCGTGTGTGTGTGTGTGTGTGTGTGTGTNCTATTTCATTGGATGGGTGATTGTGGGGAGGGTTTGAGCACATAGTAGGTGCTTCACTCTCCCTCTTCCCTCCCTCCCTCCCACTCCCCTCCTCTTCTCTTTTCTCTGCTCTCCTATCTCTCTCTCTCTCTCTCTCTCTCTCTCGTGTGTGTGTGTGTGTGTGTGTGTGTGTGTACTTAGTTGCTCAGTCACGTCCGACTCTTTGCAGCTCCATGGACTGCAGCCCACCAGGGTCCTCTGTCCATGGGATTCTCCAGACAAGAATACTGGAGTGGGTTGCCATGCCCTCCTCCAGGGGATCTTCCCAACCCAAGGATCAAACCCAGGTCTCCAGCATTGCAGGCGGATTCTTTATTGTCTGAGCCACCAGGGAAAACTGAGAATACTGGAGTAGGTAATCTGTCCTTTCTCCAGGGGAATTTTCCCAACCCAGGAATCAACCCGGGGTCTCCTGCATTGCAGGCGAATTCTTTACCAGCTGAGCTACCAGGGAAGCCCCCGTCTCTCATGGGTACACACAAACATGCACGGATGTTGTTTTAAGTGAAAATAGTTTGGAGCCAAGGTCTGCACTGACAAGAATAAATGTGGCATGTGGGACAAGAAAGACTGGCAGATAAAGCCCCTTGAATTTCAGGACAGTCTTATCAGAAGGTGGAATAAGGGGTGCCAAAGAGTGCCCTCCAAAGTGGACCAGGAAGCCCCTCACGGCCAACAGCCTGTAATGTCACAACTGGAACCTCATGCTTTTGAGTTTGGCTCCAGCCTCTCTTCTCTGGGTTCCCTAGAGAAATGCAAAAGCCGACACATAAAGCAGAAATGGATATGTCAGATGTCTTCTGTCAAAAGAGACCCTGGGAAAGAGGGGGCTCTTAATGGAAGGAAAGGGCAAAGGACAGGATCCACCCAAAGGGGGTGTCTCTTTCTCACTCTGCACTGCGGGGTCCCGGGGCTTTGCACAAGCAAAGGAGGGGAAGGGCTGTGGAAGCCCATAGATTGCAAGAGGGCAGAGGGAACCATTTTCAGGGTGCAGGGTCGTGCTTGCCTGTCAGTTTCCTCCATTCCGATTTCTTATCTCCTGCGGGCGGAAAGGCGAGGCTGATGCAAAGGAGCGATTACACCCAGACCAGGCCTGCTTCTCATCGCTGGCAAACCACTTCCTCAGGCTCCCTTGAGCTCCGCACATCTGGCAGCTTCGTGGACTCTTTCTCAGGACCGGGGAAAGCACAAACACAGCCGCGCAAGTGTGCACGCTGTGTAAATACAGCCTAGGTGCGCCAGGAAGGAGTAGCGGGGGCACCTGGGCTCCGACGCTCTCAGTCACTCTGTGCGCTTTAGTAAGCCTGTCTCCTCCGCCGGGGCCTCTGTTTCCTAAGCTGTGAACTTGCAGAGGGGAGAGGAGGCGAGTCGCTGTCTCAGAACTCTTCTCGTGCTTAAAATGGTATGGACGCTTCTCTCAAATAAAAATACAGATACACAGGAAGGCACAGAGAAATACCGGTGACTTTTGTCACTGGTACTGTAACCCCATTGCTCTAGTGCCAAATACATACCTAGACAGTAAGAAAAATCCAACTTCTCCACAGCCTCTCAACTATCAGCCAAAGAGAGGGAGTCATGCCGACTTAAGGGTCGTATTACCTGTCTATCTATCTATCTTCCTGACCCAGGGATTAAACCCTAATGGCACCCCACCCCAGTACTCTTGCCTGGAAAATCCAATGGACAGAGGAGCCTGGTGGGCTGCAGTCCATGGGGTCGCTAACAGTCGGACAGACTGAGCGACTTCACTTTCACTTTTCTCTTGCATGCATTGGAGAAGGAAATGGCAACCCACTCCAGTGTTCTTGCCTGGAGAATCCCAGGGATGGGGGAGCCTGGTGGGCTGCCGTCTGTGGGGTCACACAGAGTCGGACACGACTGAAGTGACTTAGCAGCAGCAGCAGCAGCAGCAGCTCCTACATTGCAGGCAGATTCTTTACCCTCTGAGCCACAAGGGAAGCCTCAATCTATCTATTATCTATTTATCTATTTATTTTGGCCTCATGGCATATGAGGTCTTAGTTCCTGGACTAGGGATTCAACCTGCACTGCAAGCTCAGAGCCTTAACCCCAGGCTGCCAGGGAAGTCCCAAGGGCTGTATTTCTTTCTTTTTTTGCTTAGAAATAATGAGCTTAACCTGAACCCAGACATCAGAGTTCAGGCACAGGAGGCCTTTTCTCTTTTGCACTATATGGTATTTTTTTTAAATGGAGCAAACTTTTTTTTTTTTTTTGAGCAAACATTTTAATACTGTTTCCCATGAAAATCCCAATAACTGACCTCTCTAGAAAAGTCAACAGATCTGGGACCATCAGCTGGAATTAGGCCTGCCTGTCAAGGCCATAGTCTGTTCATCTCGATCCCTGCTAGGTGATACTATTTTCTCTTGTCACCTGACCGGCCACGATGTTGGAGTTAGTGACTTTGTTTTCCAAGTAGAGTGTCTGAATCCTCAAGGTAGAAAGGGAGACGCTCTTGTTGGAAGTGTTGTCTTCTTCGCTGGTGACTGATAAGGGCACAGCCCAGAGTGTGCCCTGCTCTAACCTGTTGGGCTTTCCTGCCTCAGCCCAGAACAGGCCTAGTGCAGTCCCCTCCCCTTCGCTGGCTGTGAACAGTGCCTGGGGACACATGGCTGTCCGAGCCCACAGGGAGCCTGAAGGCCCCGCCCCTCAGAAGCAGCAAGTATCCGCCTGCCTGAGCAGGGCTGGGGTCCATGTGCATCCCAGAAACGTCCCAACCTCCCATTTGATCTGGGTTTCCTGCTCAACCTTGCAGTACCTACTGCCAACTTGTGGCTTTCATGTCTTCTGCCCCGGGCCTTTTTCCAACATGTGAAATGCTTTCTCTTTTTTTTCTGCGAGTAGGTCTTCATGCTTGCTGAAAGGTTTTAGAGAATTGAGACTTTAGCAAAAAAAAAAAAAAAGTGACTTTCTGGGTTGAGGGTTTTGCAAAAATGAATTTTCCTTCCTTGCTTTTCAAGATCCCTCCTGCCTCGCCTGTCTTAACTGCCCAGCTCTGTCCCTGGCTTGCTGTGCCCCAGTGGGGGCTGGAGGGGAATGGTGGGGGTTGATGGCCAGAGAAGGCGTCCAGAGGAGGGACTCCTTGGCCGTGGCTGTGAGTCGACTGCTAAACACGGCAGGAGAGTCACTAAAGAGAAGAGCCTGCCTCAGAGTTCCCAGGTAGGAAAGTGCCAGGCACATTCTGTGGGATGTTTGGTGGGCAGGAACGGAAGGCACCTTGGGCATCTGTTTTACGGGAGTTTGGACTGAGGGATGGTGAGAGAGGAGAGGAAGCAAGGCTCTGAGTGCCAAGGACTGTGGGTGCCATGCTATACTTTATCCTGAGGCCACTGGAACCGATGAAGCTTTAAAGCTACAGTGATGCAGTCAGATCTGAGTTTTGGAAATGTCAACGGACTGACTGGAAGAGAGACAAGAAAAGCAGAAAGAAAACAGCAAGCGCCCACACGGGAGACAGTGGTTGAACGAGATGATGGCGGTGGCCTGATGGCGGGCGGTAGGTGAGGACACGCACTTGATTGGAGGGACAGGTCTCTGGATCACACGTGGAGGAGAAGGAAGAGGGATGAAATGGAGGTGATCCCAACGTGCGTTACCTGAGTTCCTGGACATCATGACTCCGGGAAGGGAAGCAGCTCAATGGAAAACCCGGTGAGTCTGGTTCGACACTTAAGTAAGTAATTTGTATATAAAACAAAAGATGCAGGTTTGGATTTGTGGTACCAATCTGCACGTTCTTCAGATTATTTATGGATGTGCATGTGTGATTTTTGAACTCATGAAACATTCACGCTGTGTTGGCGTACACAGTACTTTGGTATCAAGGAAAAGTCCTTTCCTTTCTGCCCTTGCTGCCAGAAGCATCACTTTAGCCTTCGAAGCCTGGCTGAAATGTCATCTCTTCCAGGCAGAACTCCTCCCAGGTTCTGATTTCATAGCCGCCCTCACCCTGTGGACCTAGGGTTCACCGTCCCTGTCTCTCTCTCAGTGATAAGCATATTGATTTAATCTTTAAATCCGCCATCTGGCACAGTGTTAGATATATGGAAATTGTCACTAAAAGTTGAAGAAGGAATCTGTGATATTTTTATATCCTTCTTACAGCTTTAGATTCAAGGCACAAAGAAGTGCAGCCACTGGTCCCAGACCTGACAGAGCTCTTAGACCAGATCCGCAGGGACCTTCCTTCAGCTTTGACCTTTCCCTCCTGGTTTCACATTCATGTCTTACACCCAAACACATGTCTGCCCCGTGCAGTGATTTAGAAGTTAGAGCCCATGTGGAAATCGGGAATTTTCACACGAGGTTTGACTTTTTTGTTTCTTTGGATAAGTCAGAAGAGCTGGAGACATTGAACATGGCCCTTTTCTGATTTTCCACACTCCAGCCATTCCCCAAGCTTCCCCGAATGCTAGGGAGGGAAGAGTTGCTGTGTAGTCTAGTGCGTGTATTGTTGTTGTTTTCTTGCAGAGGGGAACATTATTATACAGTCATGGCTTTAACAGGTGGGGATGTAAAATGGAACTGGAGTGGGCCTTGTGTTTGGAGAGGATGATTGAGGACATATTTTTTGGTGGAAGTAATGGCTGTTCCTATGTGCTATATTTAATATACAAATGATCTCGTTTCCCTCACTTTCACCATAACTCCTATGCCCAAGGACCCAGGCATCAAGGTCCCTCCCACAGAGGCAGTTGGACACAGTGGTTTGGCTTTCTGGGTGACCTTGGGCAACTTCCTTAGAAATCTGCCTCTCATCTGCAAAATGGGGTGATGATAATAAATCATACTTCCTGGAGGTGGTTGTCAAGATTGAATAAGACAAAAAGTGTAAAGAGCTCAGAAGAGGAGACTTTCCTGGTGGCCCAGTGGTTGGGACTTTGCCTTCTAATGCAGGGGTTGCAGGTTCAATCCCTTGTTGGGGAACTAAGATCCCACATGCTTCCCGACTGAAAAATAAAACAGAAGCAATATTGTATCAAAGTCAATAAAGGCTTTAAAAAAATTGTCCACGTCAAAAAATCTTAAAAAAGGCTCAGAAGAGCCCCCGATCCCTAGCAACTACACACAGGAAAGAAGAGATTTTTGTGACTATGGTGCATGGCAGTATATTGGCATTCACTTGCTAGTTCATTGATTTGGTAAACATCTATTGATAGATGATCTTGAAAAATGCCGGACTATAAGTTTTAAAGGTTTCTTGGTCTAGGTCTATAACGCAGTGGTTCTCAATCATGATGTACATGGACTCATCTGGAGAACTCTGGAGTAGTGCTGAGTCTGTGGGTCCCCACCCAAGACTGAACAGCAGATGCCCAGGAGCAGAATCCATGGCCCCCAAAGTGATGATGAACCATGTCAAGTTGTGGTCTGGATGGGGCACTGTCTTCAAGGGCTTCCTTAAGTTTTGCACCCTGGTGCCTCATTGGCTTCAATTGATCCCTGCCCTGGCTCAGACCTCTAGAACAGAAACTCCATGAGGGCAAGGGTTTTGTTTATTTTTTTGGTCTATTTTTTCCCCTTGATCTATCCCCAATAACTGGAAAAGCAGTGAATACATAGTATGACTTCAGTAAAAATTTATCAAAAGAACAGATGAATGAATGATTCAGCAGCCTAAAGTGGAGGCTACGGCTGCCTTTGCTGGAGATAGCCGCGTTTGCTCTCTACAAGCCAGAGGGGGGCAGCTCAGATGGTCAGTGTTCTAGAGGGAACCTTGGAGGTCTGTTGGGACACTTCTTCCCAAGTCAGAGGCATTTGGTTTCATCATCAAGGTGTCTGCCTTTCTTGCATCCCTCTTGAACTCTTATTTATGTACGTCAATTCATGTTTACTCATCTATATTTTTCTGACAAAGAAACCTTAAAAAATTAGTTCTGTAAAGGAAATATTACTTATACTTGCCATAAATAGGTAACTGTAAACATAATGAAAAAAGAAAGAAATCATGTTATTAACTTTAGCTGGAAACTATTGCCTGTGGAGGCATGGGAACCTGAATCCTTTTCTTATTATGATAGCAGGAGGTCTAAGAGCATAAGAGAGGTGTTAAAGACATACTAGTTTTGGACTGGAGACTTTCGATTGGAGGGAATTAGAAAGCTTGAAAGACAGTTCAAAAGTGATACATTTCCCCCCTCTGTGCATCGGCGTGATTTAATGCCATATTCATATTTATCCCCTGATCCCATCCATATGGTACCCAAGCATCATGTATCCATCCCACTAGGGGAATCCTCAGCTAGTCCAACCTTTGCATTTTACAAGACTTAAGCTCAAAGAGGAGAAGGGGTCACCCCGTGTCTCATTCATTTTTTCATGCGTGTGTCCATTTGCGTCTACCTGTGGATCACCTCTAATATACCTGGCGCCATGACCCAGGCAGACCAAGTCTCAGCCACCATGGAGCTACCATCCCAGGGGGAGAGGAGACTGTATCCCAGGTCCCCTGGTTCCTTGTCTAGCGCTTCTCTCCTGCTCCTTCCCATCCACCTGAAGGTGTTTTCATAATTTCCATCCATACCCGGCCTTCACAGATGGCTGGGGCCCTTAGTGTTGCCTTAAACACCTTTTCATTTTAATAAAGCAGCTAGGGCTTTCCTGGTAGCCCAGTGATTAGGAATTTGCCTTTCGAAGCAGAGGACACAAGTTCGATCCCTCATCTGGGAAGATCCTACATGTTGCAGAGCAACTAAGCCCATGGGCCACAACTACCGAGGCTGCGTTCTGGAGGCCAGGAGCCACAACTACCGAAGCCTGCTCACCCTTGAGCCCATGCTCCGCTACAAGAGAAGCCACGGCAATGAGAAGCCTGCACTCTGCAACTAGGGAGTAACCCTCACCCTCCGCGACTGGAGAAAACCTGTGTGCAGCAATGAAGACCCAGCACAGCCAAGAAAACAAACAAAAAAAAAAAAGCGGATACATTTTCCCTCCATCTAAGGCTCTTCATCCCTGCAACACACACTTGGAGAACGCTGCTAATTTCAGCGTCTGGCTTCCAGACCCAGACGTCAAAACAACTACCTTTCATCTCAGGTTTGTGACACAGAAAACCTTCAATATTAGGAACAGATAGCCTCGAAGGTGGGTTCATATCTCTCAGCAAGATTGCTGTAACTTAACTCTCCCGCGCCCGATCAAGGCTTTCTCTCTGCCTCGTAGGTATTTTCATACAAATGTTCCTTTCATTTGACTGATTGAAGGTCTCCAACCTGCAATAAATGAAACATCTGATCCCCTTGAATCCAAATCACTTTTTCTTTGATTTTCTTTTACTTCTATTTCTTCGTCCTTTGTTCTACAGCTCGAGTCAAATTTCCCTTTAGAAATTGAAAGAATGTGTGTGGGGTTTTCCTGCCTTAAAAAAAAAAAAACCCAGGCTCTAGTGAAACTGCTGGCTCATGGACTAGAATATTAAGATCGAATTCAATGGCTGCCTGTCTCCAACAATGTGAATTGCAGGTCATTATCCCCGGTACTCCCCCCTCCTGCCCCAGTATGGGGCAACAGTTATCTGCATTAACCTCTGTGTATAAGTCACCAAAGCTGACTTTCTGAGTAACCCCTAGGCTTGGGAGAAAATATGACTGAAGATTTTTTTGCTTGTTCAAAGAGCTTAGTTATCCATGCACAAAGGCTTATGTACTGGCATTTGGCTATGGAGGCGAGCATGTAATTGCATTTATAGTGACTTTTCCCATCCATAGTAATGGGCTCCCAGTTTCAGGCAAAGCAGGCTCGTACTTAGGTATATTAGCAGCTGGAGATCTTCACCTTCCAACTTTGCTGGCAACGTGGACAACACTGACAAGTACAAGTTCAGGCAGCTGCCGAATCCAGGTTCCTCTGGTATCATTTTCAAGGAACATCTGGGCTCAGTCTGACTCTGCTTTCACAAATGGCCCACGTGGCCATTTTAGGACGAATGTATGTGGGTATTATCTGAAAGGGTTCAGGCTTTAAAACAAGACAGCCCTAGGCTGGACATCTGGTTACATCACAATGTAACATGTGGTCCTCAGACAAGTCAACTAACTTCTCTGAGCTTGTGAGACAAGACCTTTGATCTTCAGTTGGTACCTTGGAATGGCCCAGAGGTACTAGTGTTGCAGAATAAACCCAAGGTGGTTTAGATTGAAGTTAGCTACCTATCTCATTGTAATAAAAAGTTTGAGAGAATGAGAAAGAGAGAGAAAGAGAGGTTGACTGGTGGTTTCCTAAATGCCAACATGACTGGCACATGTTCCAAGCTGAACCACAGATACCTGAGTTGGAGATGTGAATCTGAAGCGGGTATTTATAGACCTGGTGTCCTGGCTGGTGCAATTGGCTATGCGAGCTATGGCAGCAACCTGGCCCCAGGCTTAACCTCAGCTCAGGTGAATGGAGAAGGATTTGGTGTCCCCATCAGGAAGGCTCTAGGTCAGGCTGATTCCCCCGTTGAAACATTTCCAGGAGCTCAGCCCAGGGCTGTGTTGGGAGAGTGTGTGTAAGCTCTTTCACGTATCCTGTTCCTAGTTTTAAAGGGTGTCGTCATCCTTAACGCTCTCCCAACCACCCTCATCTCTCTCTTCCTTCTTTGCCTCCTTTCTTTGTTTTTCATCTCTGGCTGTGTTTCAAGCATGACTGGAAGCCTGCTGGTGCGAGTTTGCATGGAGGAGGTGAAGGCGTTTCCTACCCTTCTGCTTGGTGCTTGCAGAAAGGCAAACATCAAAAGGCCCTGCGCCTGACCCCCAAGTGGCCCCGATCTTCCTGTATCATATGGAGAGGAAACTGGGGGCTTTGTGCTTCTGTCGCTCTGCTGCTGCTAAGTCTCTTCAGTCATGTCCGACTCTGTGTGACCCCATAGACGGCAGCCCACCAGGCTGCCCCGTCCCTGGGGTTCTCCAGGCAAGAACACTGGAGTGGGTTGCCATTTCCTTCTCCAACGCATGAAAGTGAAAAGTGAAAGTGAAGTCGTTCAGTCATGTCCGACTCTTCGTGACCCCATGGACTGCAGCCCACCAGGTTCCTCCAACTGTGGGATTTTCCAGGCAAGAGTACTGGAGTGGGGTGCCGTTGTTGCTCAGATCGTATCAATTCAGTTTTCCCCTTCACTTCATTTGTAGTCGGAGTGGTCCTTGCAAGCAGGGCTGCTGCAGGTGAGGTGGAAGGTCAGGATGGGGAGAGGAAATGGGCTGGATGCTGGGGCTGGTCAAGACTCCTGGAGATTTTGGAAATGAGGGTGGAGTGGAGGGAAAGGTGAGGGTAAACCTCTGGCCCAGGGATGGAGAGGGGCTGTGGTGTTAATCCCAAGTGTCCCCAGTCTCCCCAGAACTTGGATACTTTGTGTTCCGAATAAAAGAAAGAGCTGGGAGCAGATGAGTGCTAGCGATGACTCTTCAGCCACGACTTTGTAATTCTGCACCTGGTTCTGTCTCTTAAAATGTGGCCTTGGCCACCTCACTTTATCTCCAGGCCTCTCTCTCTTTTTTTCTTTTACTTGTAATTTTTTTAAAATTTATTTTTAATTGGAGGATAATTGCTTTACAATGTTGTATTGGTTTCTGCCAGACTACAATGTGAATTGGCCATGAGTATACATATGTCCCCTCTCTTGGAAGAAAAGTTCTTTGGAAGAAAAGCTCTGACCAACCTAGACAGCATAGTAAAAAGCAAAGACATTACTTTTCCAACAAAGGTCTGTCTAGTCAAAGGTATGGTTTTCCCAATAGTCATGTATGGATGTGAGAGTTGGACTATAAAGAAAGCTGAGCACTGAAGAATTGATGCTTCCGAACTGTGGTGTTGGAGAAGACTCTTGAGAGTCCCTTGGACTGCAAGATCAAACCAGTCACTCCTAAAGGAAATCAGTCCTGGGTGTTCATTGGAAGGACTGATGCTGAAGCTGAAACTTTGGCCACCTGATGTGAAGAACTGAATCACTGGAAAAGACCCTGATGCTGGGAAAGATTGAAGGCAGGAGGAGAAGGGGATGACAGAGGATGAGATGGTTGGATGGCATCACTGACTTGATGGACATGAATTTGAGCAAGCTCCGGGAGTTGGTGATAGGGAAGCCTGATGTGCTGCAGTCCATGGGGTCGCAAAGAGTCAGACAGGGCTAAACGACTGAACTGAACTGTCCTCTCTCTCTTGAACCTCCCTCCCATCCCCCATCCCACCCCTCTAGGTTGTCACAGAGCACCAGGTTGAGCTCCCCGTGCGATACAGCCTCTTCCCACTAGCTACCTATTTTACATATGGTAATGTGTATGTTTCAATGCTATTCCCTCAATTCATCCCACCTTAAAAAAAAATATTTATTTGGCCAGGTCGAGTCTTAGTTTCCTTGAAGTGTGTGAACGCTCTAGTTGTGACATGCAGGCTTAGTTGCTCCACGGCATGTGGGATCTTATTTCCCCAACCAGGGATCGAATCTGTGTCCTCTGCCATTGCAAGGCAGATTCTTAACCACAGGACCACCAGGGAAGGCCCTCTAGGCACCCTTTAAATCATCTCTATGCTGGAGGTTGTGAGGTGACTCAACAAGATAATATCCATGCCTGTGCTTAGCTGGGGCTTGGAGTAAAAGGGGAGCCCAGTGCATTAAATATGCATCTCTTCTCTGTGACTCCTGTGTCCATGTGGGGAGTGCCCAGGGAATTCTTAATCTGGTATATTTGTTCTCTTATCATTTCAAGCTTTGTGGGCCATGTATGGTTTCTGTTGCACATTCTCCCCCTTCCCCACCCACCCCGTCAACTCTTTAAAAATGTGAAAACCTGTCCTAGCTCACAGGCTGTACAAAAACATGTGGTGAACTGGAGCTGGCCTGTGAGCCATACTTTGCCAACCTTTGCCCCAGAGATTGATGAGTCTCGAATGCCAGCTTAGTCACTTACTAGCTGTGTGACGCTGGACAAGTGATCTAGCCTCTCTGATCATCATTTTCTCCGTCTATCAAAAAAGGCTTGTAACTACTCTTCTCACAATAGTACTGTAAAAAAGATGTATACAAATGACAACACTTAGCAGAATATCTGGCATACAGTTAGCACTTAATAGTGGTTTATTATTACTATTAAGTTGCAGCTGGGAATTTAGAGCCTGCTTGGATCAGAGCTTGGTTGAGCATAGAAGTTCTTTTTTTTTTTTTTTGCCACAGGGTCAAAGGAGAAAGGGTCTCTGAAGACAAAGCCCAGGGCCTCTCTGGGCCAAAGATGCATGAATGAATTCATTCCTTCCTTCACTCACTCAACCACAAACCTTTATTGAGGGTCTACAACATGCCAGATGCTATAATAAGAACTGGGGACATGGCAGAGTACAAAAGAGACCACACTACTGCCCGCAAGAAGTTCATACTCTAGTGGAGGGAGAGGGGTGATACACATGCAATAAGAAAGGCCTCAAGGGAAGGTATTCTATGAACGGAGGCCTGAATGAAAGGATGGAAGGAGTCAGTCACTTGAATGCTGGGGGAAAGAGAATTCCAGTCACAAGGAGCAGGGTGTGCAAAGGTCCTGAGGCTGAAATATAGTTTTCCTGTAACAGAAACATATGGGAGTCAGAACACCAGGAACAGGTGATGAGGCCAGAGTTAAGAGTCCTAGAGGGAGATGGTAGATCAGATATCTGAGGAGGAGGCGGGGAAGGGTTGCAGACCATGTAGGCCTTGTAGTCTTCATGTCCAAGGATGCTGGGGAGGAAGTCAGAATAATCTTTGCTCACTCTCTCTGAGGTTACTTCTTTCATCCAATTCATATCCACGCAGCTCCTACTCTGTGCCAGTTATTCTCCCTACTGTGTTATCACACACCACCCTCTGTGCTCTCAAGGAACTCAGAACCAAGTATGGAGCCATCCATTCAGTAAATACCCCACTATAAGACCACTGCCCTGAAGAATGGTGGCTCTAAGGGAGACTGAGCTAGCCTGGCAATCAGGGAAGGCTGCCTGAGGAAGGAAGAATGGAGAGGAGAGCTGGGCGTTTGGGAGGTGGCAGCTTGGTTCCTTCTAGGAGCTCAGAGAGGCCAATGAGGCTGGAAGTTGGAGAGTGAGGGGGAGTATGGCAGGTGTGTGCACAAATCCATCAGATTTGGGATTTGTGTCCCCACATGAAGCGTAACCAGGGTGCTGGCAGAAGGGCGAAAGCCTTGGCAGTTCCCGCTGCTGGGATCTGCCAGAACAGGCGCCCTGAAGGTAAGGACCATGGCTTCCCTTCCCGACACTTGGTGCCTGACCTGGTCGACAGCAGGTGCAGGGTTAGTGCGATGTTGAGGGTCCCTCCCAACCAGCCTTCCCCTAGAGGGTCAGGAGAGAACCCAGCAACTTGGCCAAAGTGGAGGGCCATCCAAGTTCAGTTTGGAAGTGATGAGAATAAGGCTTGAAGCATCTAGGGGGAGGGTGGTGGTTCTTTAATGAGCAATGAAAATGTGGCCATGACTTTACCCACAAGTTCTCAAGATGACTTTTTTGTGGAGTTGGGGATTATCCCACACAGCACGCGGGATCTTCGTTCCCTGACCTGGTACTGAACCCCTGCCCCCAGCAGTGGAAGTTTAGAGTCTTTATGGCTGGAAAGTGAAAGTGAAGTTGCTCAGTCGTGTCCAACTCTTTGCGACACTTCCACTGTAGCTCACCAGGCTCCTCCGTCCATGGGATTCTCCAGGCAAGAATACTGGAGTGGATTGCCATTTCCTTTTCCAGGGGATCGTCCCGACCCAGGGATCAAACCCAGCTCTCCCGCATTGCAGGCAGACGCAGGCAGATTCTTTACCCTCTGAGCCACCAGGGAAGTAATGGCTGGATCACCAGGGAATTCTTTCTCAAGGTGAATTTTGACTGCCTTAGCTCCCTGCCTCCTTCCACACCTTGCCTTCAGCCTCTCTCCCTAATGATCCCTCCATCCCCTCGAAGAGCCTATGTCCACAGATCACTTGGGAAGGGACCCTCCAAGCTCTTTCCCACCTGAAGCTTCTGCATGTCCTATTGCCTGTGTTGTGGGCGCCTGTCCCTTCCACCCCGCTCCACCTCCATAATTCCCTCTTGTCCTTCTGCACCACTTGTCTCCTGCTCAGATAACCTTCCCAGAGCCCCCGGCCTGTGCTATTCATCCCCACAGCATCTGTGCGTGTCCTGTGCGTCCGGTCATGAATTCCTTATTCTTGTCCTTTTCCTCTTCCTCTCAGTAGTTTGTGGTCCCCTTTTCCTGGAACTGGGCCAGCACAGAGATGTGTTCAGTGACCAGCTACTGAAAGAATGGATGGACGGATGGGTTTATGCGGTTTTAGGGCTGGGTGAGCCACCAACAACCTCATTCTTCCAAGAGTGCTTCAGAAAGAAGAGATTTTGCTTGACACTCCCTAGGCATATCTGCATTTTATGAGATGAAATAAAGCTTAGGCTAAAGGAATGCACCTCTTGTAATGGAGAAAATATTTTAAAAATATTAAATGCCTGTGGTTTTCATCCAACTCCTCTATAAATAATGTTGTCCACAGCCATTCCCCCGTGACTGCTCCAATGAAGGGTGAATGTCACCTTGGGAATGACTATGATATGAGGGAGGAAATGCCCAGGCTGGACAAGAAGAGGAAATAGAAAGACCCTTCTTGACAGGTGAGAGGTGAGAGGAAAATGAAGAGCACGGTCGTGTAGGGGATGTGAGCATTGGGCCACCGGGGTTCTGACCACCCTTCTTAGGGAGGAAGTGCTGGGACCACAGCCTCTGCATACACAACAGCTTGAATGTCCGTCCAAGTGGGATAGATCACAAGGAGGCTTTGGTTCTGGGAGCATCAGCTGCCCTGTAGAGGGCGCCAGTGAGTGTTCAGAAGGCAGAGTAAGACGTCCCTTCTCTTCCAAAGTCACAAACTCGGAGACTAGACAGGACTATTTTAACTCAGTGGGGATGCTTCAGACTGAAGAAATAAAGTGGTTTTTAAGTAGCAAGTTTATCCATTCTTGAACCCACCACCTATATCCCCGGTGGCAAGAGGCTCGGGAAAATGAGAAGATCAATTATACAAAATAAAGCTGCTATATTTTCTGTATACATCTAAGTAGAGTATGACCGAAATTGCGACCCCCCTGCCTCCCCACCTTGTAATGGTAGTACCTTGCTGTTGTGTAGTCGCTGAGTCGTGTTTGCCTGTTTTGTGACCCCATGGACTACAGCCCATCAGGCTCCTCTGTCTAAGGAATTTTCCAGGCAAGAATACTGGAGTGGGTTGCTATTTCCTCCTCCAGGACATCTTCCCAACCTAGGGACTGAACCTGGATCTCCTGCATTGTAGGCAGATCCTTCACCCATGAACCCATGGGAAGAGCCAGTCTACCCGTGGAAAGATTGGCGGGCCTTAATATCACAGCAAAATATGTTTGTCTGTTGGCATCATCCCAGCCACCCAACAATTCTAAGCCTGGTTTCTTCTGATTTTCCATGACGTCCTTTGCCTCCTCGTCTTCCTCAGTCTCTTTGGCAGTGAAGATGCAGCACAGATTCTAACAGCAAATACGACGCGGGAATCACGGAGCCGAGCAGGACAGTTTCCTAGTCTCCCAGCTCAGCTTCTCAAGACCCAAACGCTTATCTGAGACACTGATGTACAGAGACACCAATGACCATGGGTGTGTGTGTCTGCATCCATCCGCCCTTCTTTATGTCCTTCCTTAGGTCCAGGATGGGCTGTCTCAGCCTCACCTGTCCATGTACAGATGCTGGGGCCTTGGCTCTATTCAACCACTTCCCTCTTGGGTTCTGTACACTCAGGCTGTCTAAATGAGTACACTGACTCCATCATTCTCTTACATTCTCTCGCCCACAGATCCCACTGCTGAATTAATACCTGGTCTTTCAGTTCCTGGCTCATCCTCTCAGTTCAGTTCAGTTCAGTCACTCAGTCATGTCCGACTCTTTGCAACCCCATGAACCACAGCACGCCAGGCCTCCCTGTCCACCACCAACTCCCGGAGCCCACCCAAACCCAAGTCCATTGAGTCGTTGATGCCATTCAACCATTTTATCCTCCGTCGCCCTCTTCTCCTGCCCTCAATCTTTCCCAGCATCAGGGTCTTTTCCAGTGAGTCAGCTCTTCGCATCAGGTGGCCAAAGTATTGGAGTTTCAGCTTCAACATCAGTCCTTCCAATGAACACTCAGGACTGATTTCCTTTAGCAGGGACTGGTTGGATCTCTTTGCAGTCCAAGGGACTCTCAAGAGTCACATCCTCTGGATCAATTACTATGGTCTTACTAGAAGTTAAATATTCTTGTCATAACTTGACCCCTTTGAAAATGCCTGATGGTCATGTCATAAAACAATGGCAAGGCAGTTAAATTGAATCCTTTTTTAAAAAGTGCATCCTCACATCTGATGAAGAACAATAATGCTTCACACTTACAGGGGAAAGTCTCATCAAAGCACTCTGCTACCATTAAAGGCCACATTTGCTGAAGACTGCTGCTGCTGCTAAGTCGCTTCAGCTGTGTCCAACTCTGTGTGACCCCATAGACGGCAGCCCACCAGGCTCCCCCGTCCCTGAGATTCTCCAGGCAAGAACACAGGAGTGGGTTGCCATTTCCTTCTCCAATGCATGAAAGTGAAAAGTGAAAGTGAAGTCGCTCAGTCGTGTCTGACTCCTAGCGACCCTATGGACTGCAGCCCACTAGGCTGCTCCTTCCATGGGATTTTCCAGGCAAGAATACTGGAGTGGGGTGCCATTGCCTCCTCCAGCTGAAGACAGATTCCCTTTCTTTCGTGTCACACTGAATCATTTCAGATTGAATTTAGAGAGGAGAAGGAGCAGGGGACCCCCTTAAAGTGCAGCACTGAAAACAGGCTGAAAATAAGCCCTGAAAGACCTCAAGATAATTGTCCTTTCCATCCCAAATCCTCCCAAATGTGTCCCAGTCATGCCTTCTTCTTATATCCTTTTTTTGAGGGGGCAAGACGGGTCATGTTATGCTGCAGTAACAAACAAGCCCGTGATTGCAAAGGCTTGAGATGTTGGAGACTTCTTTGGCAGTCCAGTGGTTAGGTCTCCGTGCTTCCATTGAAGCTGGTGAGATTCCTGGCCAGGGGAATAGCATCTTGCATGCCCCACGGCATGGTCAAAAAGAAAAAAAAAACTATCAGAAGGTGATTTTCGACTCATGCTACATATCCAGTGGATCACCTAGTGTTTGCTCCATTTCTCCTCTGCACAAGGGACCCAAGGTATATGTGCGCTCAGCATTTGAAATGATTATAAATGTCATTCAAAGGGAAAGAGCAAGTGTGGGCAATCACACATTAACTGGCTCTTTAAAGCTTCCACCTGGAGTTGGCACATGTCACCTTGGATCACAGTCCATTGGCAAGCGAGTCATACAGCCACGTTGGCCATAAGCTGGAGTTCTATCACAGCCTCCTAAATCTTTCTCTTGAACCGAATCACTTACCTTATCCTCCATTTCTTCCATCACCACCAGACTTCCCTTGCCTAAACATCTGCTGGAGCCCTGATCTGATTTCCCTGAATTTACTCTTGTATCTTTCTTCCCGATCTACTGTCTGTAATCCGATCTGAGTGAATTTGTCAGTAGGCAAATTTTATTTCATTGCCCTCAAGTTAAACCCTTTCATTGGCTTTCCGTGGCTCTTAAAACACAACCCCTCTCCTCTCAGGGACCTCCCTGGTGGTCCAGTGGTTAAGACTCCCCACTTCCACTGGCAGGAGCCACGGATTTGATTCCTGGTCGAGGAACTAAGATCCCACAGGGCACACAAAATGGCCAAAAAAAGGACACTTACATTAAAAAACAACAAAAACAACAACAACGAAACACAGGGCCCCCTCCCAGTCCCCACCAGCTCATCTCAAGTGACGCTTCCTGCTTACTCTCCTTCTAAGGCCTTGGATCACAGGATCTTGCCTTTGCCATTCTCTCCATTAGGAGAGATCCATCCCCCCTCCTCCAGGTAATACCTTATCATCCTTCATCTCCTAGTCAGCCAGGCCTTCTCCAGAAGTCTCTCCGTTGACCCTTGGTGAGTCTGTTATGAGTCTCTCTTACATAACACTCCCTGCAGTCAGAACTGTATTTGTATGTATGACTAAACTCTAAGATCCTTGAGGGCTTGGGCCTTGTTTTTTTTTTATTTTTAAAATATTTATTTATTTAGCTTAGTTGGCTGTGCCAGGTCTTATTGCAGGAGGTGGGCTCTTTAATTGCAGCATTCGAACTCTTGGTTGGGGCATGTGGGATCTAGTTCCCTGACCAGGGACAGAGTCCAAGCCCCCTGCATTGGGAGCATGCAGTCTTAGCCACTGGACCACTGGGGAAGTCCTCTTGTTTTATGTTAGTTCAGCTATGTATTCCCACAGCCTAATAGCACAGTGCTTTGTACTCCAGTAATATTGATTGATTGAGTGCATGAATTTTTCTCCATTTGTTCTCTCATTTCTGTTTGCCCAAATATCCAGTTCAGGTCAAGACAAATTCCTTTGTGTACTTTTCTTATGATGTTTATCTGATGCTTATTATATTTATTATTATAATCTACAATCATTGTGAATTTGTCTTTGCTTCTCCCATGGGGCCTAGGGCCTTCAGAGCCTTCACCATCACAGACACTTAGCATATGGTTGTTAAGTTGACCTGAAGTGGCTAAACCCACCCTTTGTGGTTTTGATGCAGAAGGAAGTCTGCATGGCATCCCTGTCATACCTCTTGGGGTCTGGCTCTGCCCATCTCCCTGACGTCATCCTCACCTCCTCCTCTTCACCCCATTCATCCCCCTCTAAACGGTGCTTGAGCTTCAGATCTTTGCACAATTGTCTCCCTCAGTTAACTCAGGTAATGACTCAAATCTCTCCAATAAGCCTTCCCAATCAAAATGGCATAACTTTTTTCTAGTTTTCAATCATTCTCTGCTTTCTCCCTCTTCTTTTTAAAATCACTTATTTATTTCCGACTGTGCTGGGCTTTTTTCTAGTTGCAGAGAGCAGCGCTGCTCTTCATTGGGGTGTTCGGGCTTCTCACTGCCGTAGCTTCTCTTGGTGTGGAGCATGAGCTCCAGGGTCCCCAGGCTGCGGTGGTTGCGGCTCCTGGGCTCTAGACCGCAGGCTCCATAGCTGTGGCGCATGCGCTTAGTTGCTCCTTGGCCTGTAGGATCTTCCTGGATCAGGGATCGAACCGTGTCTTCTGTATCAGCAGATGGATTCTTTGACACTGAGCCACCAGGGACGCCTCCATTCTCTGTTTTCTCAATTGTTTATTATAGATTTTATAAAGGCATGTTATATATTTATTTTCTGAACCTTTATTGGGATGTATAGTCCACGAGGATAGGAACCACTGCTTATTACAGCATCCTGGGGCTTGATGAACACCTGTGAATGAATGAACAGTTAGTAATTATATCAATTAACTGGCTAGTTGGGCCTTTGGGGGAAATAATTAAGAGAATTAACTTGATTGTTTGATATTTTGGTTGTAACGTAACAGGATATTTTTCCGGTTCTTCCAGTAGGAATAGTGAGGATTGTTTTCCAAATCTCAACCTATTTCTCTTTCCACTTTTGTCTTTGTTTCTGACTCTGACTTTCATTTTCTCAACCAGTACAAGTCATATACATATAGACACATACCTCTCCTCAGAACAACTTTATTAGATCATTAGTTGAGGTGATGGAAAGTTGACTCTCTTTAATTTTGTTCTTCATGTGTTGTAGATTTCAAAGCAATTAAGTTCATCCCAGAAAAACAAAGTATGAATTTTGCAGTTTTCTGAGGATTATTGGAACCAGGTCTTCAACACGAGATATGAGTCTATAAATATTTTCAGTCCTTTAAGCAGTAATTACATTTTGGTGCTGATTCACACGTTAAGTGTTTTCATATTTCCACCACATGCATGCTGGAGTGTACATATTTTTCTTTTTTCTTTTTTCAGAAAAGCATATAAAATACAAATCTTTCTACTTCAAAGTGGCAGCAGAGGAGTTAGAGTTCTAAATATTCTCTGATTGGGAATGGTGTTCCACTAGCATGAAACCAACATTTCATCAAAGTGGTTTGCTTCAATCAGGGTTGTACTGGTGAGATATGAATTATAAATCACATCTTCTGTTTTACATGGGAAACGGGAGCTCTGAGGTGGATCGTGCTTGAACAGATGGACTCGAGGTGGCTTCACGTCTTCCGCTGCTCATGTTTTGCTTCTAATGTCATTTTCAAAGATTCCATCATTAACTTCAGAGGCGCCGAGGCAAGGAACTTTCAACAACTAAATATGGGTTTTGGCAAAGGTTCCAGCTGCCAAACAAGGCGGGGTGGCCTGGCATGCCTGGGCAACACAGACCAGAGGGATGGGCTCAGGGAAGGGGGGCCAGGAGGGCCAGAGAAGGGCCCTCCCCCTGGGTTCTCAGCTCCCCTCAGACGGGGGGCATCAGCGAAGGACTGCAGAACTGGCTCTGAGGTCCAAGTTTACCTGTATCCTGTTGATTACACTGGGTTCTTGTTTTCTAGTGATTCAGTATTCAGAATTAGGAATAGGAAGAGCTTGGACTGGATTGGGGCCGATATGCTGTGACTCTGTTGTCTAAAGTGTGAAATGTTGAAATACTATTTGGTAAAAAGCCCCCTCTTGACTTCCTTGGTAGTCCAGCGGCAAAGAATTTGCCTGGCAATGCAGAGTTCAGTCCCTGGTCTGGGAAGACCCCTCATACCACGGGGAAACTAAGCTCGTGTACCACAACTCCGGAAGCCTGCGCTCCTTGGGCCCGTGCTCTGAAACAAGAAAAGCCACTCAACGTCCACTGAGTCGGCGATGCCATCCAACCATCTCATCCTCTGTTGCCCCCTTCTCCTTCTGCTTTCAGTCTTTCCCAGCATTAGGGTCTTTTCCAATGAGTCAGCTCTTCATATCAAGTGGCCAAAGTATTGGAGATTCAGCTTAAGCATCATTCCTTCTAATGAATATTCAGGGTTGATTTCCTGTAGGATTAACTGGTTTGATCTTGCTGTTCAAGGGACTCTCTAGAGTCTTCTCCAGCACCACATTTTGAAAGCATCAATTCTTCTTTATGGTCCAACTCTCACATCCCTACATGTGCTAAGTCAGTTCAGTTGTGTCTGACTCTTTGTGACCCCATGGACTGTAGCCCACCAGGCTCTGTCCATGGTATTCTTCAGGCAAGAATGTTAGAGTCGGTTTTTATGACCTTCTCCAGGGGATCTTCCTGACCTAGAGATCTAACTGGCATCTCTTATATCTCCTGCATGGGCAGGTGGGTTTTTTACCACTATCACTACCTGGGAAGCCCACATCCTTGCAAGACTATAGGAAAAACCATATCTTTGACTATATGGACCTTTGTTGGCAAAGTGATATCTCTGCTTTTAAATACACTGTCTAGGTTTGTCATAACTTTCCTTTCAAGGAGCAGGTGTTTTTTAATTTCATAGTCATCATCCACAGTGATTTTGGAGCCCAAAAAGATAAAATCTGTCACTGCTTTTACTTTTTTCCCTTCTATTTGCCATGAAGTGATAGGATTGGATGCCATGATCTTAGTTTTTTTGAATACTGAATTTTAAGTCAGCCTTTTCACTATATTAACACTTCTATGTGGAATCTGAATAACTTGGTATAGATGGTCTTATTTACAAAGAAGAAATAGAGACACAGGTGTAGAGAACGAATATCAGGGGGAAAGGGGAGAAGGGATGAATTGGGAGGTTGGGATTAACATATATACACTATTGATACTATGTATAAAATAGATAACTAATGAGAACCTACTGTATAGCAGCACAGGGAACTTGGTGCTCTGTGGTGACCTAATTGGGAAGGAAATCCAAAAAAGAAGATATATATATATATTTATTAATCACAATTAATATTAATATAGTCATGTTGCTGCTGCTGCTAAGTCGCTTCAGTCGTGTCCGACTCTGCGTGACCCCATAGACGGCAGCCCACCAGGCTCCCCCATCCCTGGGATTCTCCAGGCAAGAACACTGGAGTGGGTTGCCATTTCCTTCTCCAGTGCATGAAAGTGAAAAGTGAAAGTGAAGTCGCTCAGTCGCATCCGACTTTGCGACCCCATGGACTGCAGCCCACCAGGCTCCTCCGTTATCTATTAATAAATATATGATTATACTATATTAATATATGCCCATTTGTATCTATATATATAGCTGGTTCACTTTGCTGTACAGTAGAAACTAACACAACATTGTAAAGCAATTATACTCCAATAAAAATAATAAAAAAAGACTGGGTACTTGATTTACTACATTCCTTTCCCACTCCTGCAGAAATGCAGAAGCTTCTGTCCAGCCTTGGTATCTGTGAAATTAGGAGGCGTAGAGCCCCCTGCTGACCAGTGAAGTCAACTCCCTATTTTAACCATTCTGAGATGCTTGTTTTTGCAGCATTGATCCAACCCTCCTGACTGACAGTCATACTTTATTCGCTTTTCTAGCTACCCAGGATAATACCTGACATATTATGGGCCCTCAATAATTATTTGCCAGATTAATAAATGAATGAAGACAGAGTCCTGACCTTCCAAAGGGAGCAGTTGTCATGTAGATTGACTAAGTAGGAAGGAGGTGAGAGTGGGAATAGAAATAATGCTAAGGATGAGTTGGCTGTATAAGTAGATGGTCTCATTCCTGAACTGGAATGCTGGTACCTGTCCAATCCTTTCTCCTTGACAGGCTTAAAGTTTAAAATATAACTCTTCGGATACTGACTTTAGCAATGCCCTGGTAGTTAACATTTAAAAAGGTGGAAAAAAGAATTAATACTTATCTGTTGAGATAAAATGAGACAGAGGAATCAGCAGGTGGTGAGTAATCCACTCTCTTCCCGTTTCTTCTTTCTCATGGCTTAGTTGATTAATTATTAAAAAAATTGAATCCATTCACAAAATTATATTAGTTTCAGGTGTGCAGCTTAGTGATTCAGTGTTTTTACAGATTCTACTCCATTAAAATGTATCGCATGACAATGGCCACAATTCCCTGTGCTGTAGTATAGCCTTGTACTTTGTCTACTTTATACATAGCATTTTGCATTTTTCAATCCCATACTCTTGCCTTGCCCCGCCCCCTTCCCTCTTTCTGCCCGTAGCCACTAGTTTGTTTTCTTTATCTGTGAGTCCCTTTCTGTTCTGCATAACGTGTGTCTGCTTTCTTTGTTAGAGTCTATGTATGAGTGATATAATACTTTCTTTGTCTCCTGTCCGCCTTGCCTCACTAAGCGTGATGTTCTCTAGATTCACCCACCTGAGGGCCTTGGCGATTCATGTTTTATCCCTTCTATCTGGTTATTTTGGGCTGCCTCGGGCCTCTGTCGCAGTGTGCAGGCTTCCCCTAGTTGTGCTGTGTGGGGGCCACTCCCTAGTCGTGGTGCCCAGGCTTCTCACTGCGGTGGCTTCTCTCGTTGCGAGCAGCGGCTCCAGGCACACGGCTGCAGTAGGTGCGGCTCCCGGGCTCTAGAGCGTGGGTTCGGTAGTCGTGGCACTCGGGTTTACTTGCTCTGAGGCATGTGGGATCTTCCCAGACTAGGGATAGAACCAGCGTCCCCTGCACTGGCAGGCGGACTCATAGCCACTGGACCATCAGGGAAGCCCTCAGGGCTTAATTTAGATGGTGCCCATTTCTCTTATCTAGTCACTGGTTCCTCCTCCCCTTTAGATATGGTGAGTAGTTACTGGGTGTCAGCTCCTGGGTTAGGTAGCAGATACAGGGTGGTCTATTCCCTTAGAAACTCACAGTTGCACATAGGGAGGAAGACCCAGGGTAAATGCTGTCGCCCTCAGGCCCAGGGTGCATGGGGAGACCCCACCCAGCACCTACTGGAAGTAGCTACACCTTTTACTCTAAAATCCTTGGAACTTCGATTCCTTACTTTCCCCAAGTCCTTTAAATTGCTATTCCATCCTTGACCAGCACAGAAGCTTTTTTTTTGGAGGAAGGGAAGGCGAGCTGTATTCTTATTTGCAAGATGGGGAAGCAGAGGCAGGGAGTAAGACATGCAGTCAAGGTCAGTGTCAGACCTGAGGTGGGGACTTTGAGGTCAGGATTTCTAAAGTCCGAGGACACCAATCCCTCATTCCTATGCGAAGAAACCAGTCTTAGTGATAAGAGCAGACTGCATGATTTTAATACCTCTCGACCACATTTTTGCCCCTTGTCCTATGTCCCTGGATATGTTCCAGTGTACCTGGTTTACAGTCTGTGGGAACTTGAACAGAATTTGTATCCTACTGTTGCGTGAAAACAGTATAACTCTTAATTATGTTGAATTGGTTCATGGTGCTTTTCAGGTCTATTATATCCTACTTTTCTATACATTCATTCTATTAATTTTTGAAACTTTTCTATATATTCATTCTATTAATTATTGAAACTTTGACAAAAAATCTTAATTTATCTACTTAAAAATTATTGTAATATATAGTGGAACTATATGCAACTTTGATCTGTATTTTCCAAGCCTCTTGTAAATGTGTTTTCAAACTTTCATAATTAAAAAAAAAAAAAAGAAAGAAACAAGCCTGGCACAGACCAATGGCTTCCTCCAGGTCACACAGTGAATCAATATAAAAATTAAGACTGAATCTTATTCTCTGGGTCTGCAAGATTCCAGGGTGTGTCTGGCTAAGCCACATAGCCTTTTTAAAAAACCAGGTTCATGTTGATTGGTTTTGCTTCAAATCAAAACCAATTAGATACAAGAGTCAGAAACATTAGGCAGATGACTGCTTTCTCAAGACGCTTCAAGACCCTGCTCACCCTGACACGTGTGGATGAAACAGACCTGATTCTAGCCTGCATGCTGAGCAGACGTCCTAACAGCCTGGCACGCCAGTTGCACAGAATCAATGTTGTCAGTGTTTGTGCAAGCGTCTCTTAATGCCAGAAGCCGAGAAGGCAGGTGGATAAATTTGCAGTGGCGGGGGGAAGGAAAGCAAGCCTACCAGGTATCTGTTACTCAGAGAGAGATGAAAGAGAAATCAGCACGCCTTTTTCAAAGCTGAAAAACAGCCTGCATCACGCGGATGGCCAGCCAGCTGGGCGACAGGAATTTCTTCCACTGTGGTTGACCAACTGGACCAGGGAAACTTCTCTGGGCCGCTTGTGTTAATATGTTGTTAATGACTGATGCAGGGGCCTTTTATGTCACCCAATGAAAGGCAGAAACAAGGGGCCTGACTTTGGAGTTGATGACTAGACCAGCACTTGTTCTCTGCAAAGGCAGAATTTTAAAACATTTATGTTGGCTGAGCTTGAACTGGGCTACACAACAGCTCGTTGGAGGAATGAAACGATCTTGTCTGGTGTTCGCCTTCCTTTGTTCTTTCACTCAGACATTAAAAATACAGCAGGCTAAAAGGAGAAAATAAATTTCAAAGATCCTGCTAGATGTCAGGCGCAAAGAGGAGGCGAGATGTGGGGCGAGTTTGCTAAACAGATAAAGCAAGTGAGTAGGGGTGTGGAGTAGGTTCTTTGGATACAGAGACTTAACTCTATCCTGGCTCCTTACAGCCCCCTTGGGGTATTTCCTAAGCATGGATCCAGTGGGCTTGCCTGATGGCTCAGTGGTCAAGAATCCATCTGTGATGCAGGAGACTCAGGTTCAATCCCTGGGTCAGGAAGATCCCCTGGAGAAGGAAATGGTAAACCATTATATTCTTGCCTGGGAAATCCCATGGACAGAGAAGCTTGGTGGACCCGACCCAGAGAAAATCAAGTTGCAAAAAGTCAGACACGACTTAGCAACTCAACAACAACAACAAGGGCATCTGCCACCTCATTTCCTGGGTTAGGATTTTTTTTTAACAGAGCATTCTAATGTGCTCTAGTGAAATAGCTATTTTCTGTGTTCTTGGCTCTGAGCATGGCGTGGCTTGGATACTCAAAAACAATAAACTTACTTATTGATGTATAGTATAAATACAGAAAAATTTTCTGGAAATCACCAATGTGCACCTTTCTGTACATACGTGTCCACTAGTTAAATACACCCATGAAACCCCCACTTGCATCAATAAACAGGACATTAGTTTGGACACATTGTCTCCAAAGAACCAAAATGATTTTTTTGGAACTCTCTTCCCACTGCAGATCAGAGTTTCATATATTTGATAAATAACTAGGGTGATCATATAATTTATCTTCCCAACTGGGAAAACTTTGGGAGCAAAAATGTACCATGGGCATAAACTGGAATTGTCCTGGCTATTGTAAATAGTGCTGCAATGAACATTGGGGTACATGTGTCTTTTGAGGAAGGAGGCTCAAGAGTGAGGGGATATCTGTATGACTGATTCACCTTGTTGGATGGCAGAGACCAAGATGACATTATAAGGCAATTTTCCTCCAATTGAAAAACAAGCAGCAATAAAATGGAATTGTCCCAGAAGTGAGAAATGTGTGTTCACTGTATCAATCACAATGGTACACGTTAATCGAGCACTGTATTCTTGAGTCTCCACTTGGTACTGCAGTGCTCCTTCCTCTTTCTGCCCTTCTTTCCCTGCTCTGTGACCCAGGAAGTAGACTCTTGTGTACTGTATCTCTGCGTTTCATTGCCCTTTGGCTTCAGCCAATGGGAAGGCCAGCAGGGAATCGAAAGTTGGGAAGAGAGAGGAGGAGTATTTTTTCCCTCCCTTTACTGGCGCTGCATCTCTGGCCTTGGCTTTCTCCCTCCATGGTTACAGCTCCTGTCGGGGTGGCCCACGTCCAAGCCCCAGATGCTCTGGCCTCCAGTAGCACATTTTCCTCCTCTTGTCTTTCAGCTCTAAGAGATGGAACAGTTTTTCTCTACTGCTAGTCTTTAGGTGCCTCAGTATCCCGCCACAGTCCTCACACCTGCCCACAGCTTGTGAGTAATTTCTTCATCGCAGCTTTCTTGTTGGAACCCTCCCAAGTGAATTCTGTTTCTTACCAGGATTCTGACTTATCCAACTGCTTGCTATGAGCCACCACTTAATCCACATCAGTTTAGGATGCCTTTACAATAGTCCAGAAAGTAGTGACCATTGTTGTCCCCATTTCTTAGATAAGGAAACTGAGAACGGAGATTTAAAATCATTTACCGAGACATACAGGTAGAAAGTTGTGAAACTGAGTCTTACAGGAGTGGCTGGAATCTAGAGATAGTGGTACGGGTCTTGCTCAGAATGGCCTTCAAATTGATGACTTTGAGGCCTCTGATCCCATCCTGTAATGACCGGGTAGCTCCCAGTAGTTCAGTACAAAGCCCCAAATTCAGAGAAGAGACTCAGATAAGAAAAAGACTCAGACAGGTTTTCATTAGACAGGTAAAGCCTCAGCTATCTGCATTCTTGTCTTTTTGAGCTATTGCTTTAAGATTGTAAAGCAGTAAGGTCACCTGAACTGCAGCATGGGCACCTCCTGGGAATTTGTTAAAAACGCAAAATTCCAGGCCCCACCCCAGACCTACTGGATTGGATAATCTGCGGTGGGGCCCAGCAATCTGTACTTTAAAAAACTCCCTACCCCCAGACCCGGGGATTCTGATGCCCTGGCCTTTGAGGTCCTTGCTTCCTGCCTGAAGCTTGGCACTGTCTGGCTATCAGAGTTCCTTGGAATTTCCCAAATTCTTTCTTTGTCTGATGGGATTGAGAATAAATGAGAAGATGACATGAAAACCCCAGAACCCCTGTCTTCCTGCTTCCCCTGTGGGTTTCATCTCTATTTGTGCAGCTGTCGAAATCACTGAAGCAGTTGTTCATGAATATTTCAGGGCCTCCGACTAATCCCAAGTCTGATTAACAGGACACAGAGGGAGGAACCCCAGAAATGGCTGTTCTTATAGACTGTTGCAATAGAGCTAGTTATTTATTCACTGAATCCTGGCGGGGCCCCCAAATCTGGAAGGAGGAGTCCTTGGTCAACACAGGGCCTGTGTCTGATGAGGGGTAGAGGTTATGGCTGACCTCCTCGGAGAAGTTTCTAGAGAAACAGTGATGGTGACATTCTCAACACTGTGATTTAAGTGGGGCTACATTACTTGGTGATAAGTAATGGACTGTGATTTAAGTGGGGCTACGTTACTTGGTGATAAGTAACGGACACTGAATTAAAGGAGAAACAAAAGAAGTCTATTAGAAGATATATCAGCTAGGGTTCAGTCTAAGAAACAGAACCAGTAGAAGATATAATTAAGAGGTTTATTGCAAGGAATTGGCTGACTAGGCAAGTCCTAAATCTGTATGATAGGCTATCAGGAAGGCAGGCTGGAACTCTCAGGCATGGGCTGGAGATGTGGTCCATAGGCAGAATTTCTTCTCTTCTAGAAAGCTTCTATCCTGTTCTTCAAGTCATTTGTCTGATTGAATTAGTTGTGCCCAGATTATCTAGAATAATCTCCCTATGGAAAGTCAACTGATTAGGGACCTTAATCACATCTACAAAATTCTTGCATTGTAGCACTGACATTAGTATTTGATTAAGTAAATGGAGACTATAGCCTAGCCACATGGACACATAAAACTGACCATCAGAGAAAAGCATGGAGTTGGTCTAAGAATAAGGAAAAGCCACACTAAAATAATCAAGTGAAGTGAACTCGCTCAGTCATGTCCGACTCTTTGTGACCCCATGGACTGTATAGCCCACCAGGCTCCTCTGTCCATGGGATTCTCCAGGCAAGAGTACTGGAGTTGGACTCTTCTAAAATCCAGGTAGCATGGAATGCTTCTTCAGGGAACCATATTAAGAAGAACTGTACCAAACAGTTTTGATCTCATATGATTTCTCTCCCAGTCATGGTTCTTGGATTAATGTGATATCTTCAATTCAGTTTCCTCATTTACTCCATACATTAGCTCTCTCTCACAGGGAGAATACTGGGTATCAACAATATTGATGTACTGACTCATTTGCCCTTTCCTACAGTATACACAAAATTGTTCGGATTTACCACACAGATACTCCTATGGATAAAAGATGCTTTAAATAAAGTTCAAGATTTCTTTATACTTTTTTTGTTCTTAGACGACATCCCATTATATGTTAGCTGTTGGAATATTATGTTCAAATTTGCTACCAGTACTTTTGTGTGGGTGTGTGGTTATATTATCATTGTGATAGATAGTTTAGTTAATTCATTTCTGCTTGATTTCAGTGTTAGGGTTTACTTTCCAGACACTTTCAAATTTAACTCTGTTCTTTTAAAATAGTCACAAGGTTCAAACGTCAGAATCTTATTTAAAAGGGTGTATTCACTAAATTCTCCTTCCCATCCCTTCCTTCTCTTTTGCCCTTTTCCAGCCCATCATGATAGGAAACCATTTTCATTCATTTCTGGTTTATCTTTTCTCAGTTTCCTTTTAGAAAAATACTATATATATATAAATACTATGTTCAAATTTACTATTTTGTAATCTATATTTTAATATAATATTTTAAATATGTATAAAATATAATATTTAAATGGGTAATACATATTCAAATACACTATTTTTGTAATATATATTACAAAAATACTATATATATAATTTCCATTTCCTCATGTTTCTTACACAAACGTTATCATATTATATACATTAATTTTGTTTAAATGTGGTAAAAAATACATACACAAAACTTACCATCTTAGCTGTCTTAAGTGTATAGTTCAGTACTTTAAATTATATTCACATTGATATGCAATGAAACTTTAGAGCTTTTTCATCTTACCAAACTAAAACTCTATATCCATTCATTTCCCTCTCCTTTCAGCCCTTGGCAACCTCCATATTAATCGTTTCTATAAAACAGACTAGCAGTCTTATTGAGCCAAAGGACGGGAGACCAGTGAAGGTGACTGGCTTTCAGCATCTCAGTTGTCACAGCAACAGGCAGAGTGGAAATATTATCATTATGGTGAAGTGAAGGTGCTCAGTTGTGTCCGAGTCTTGGAGACCCCATGGACTGTGCCCTACCAGGCTCCTCCGTCCATGGGATTTTCTAGGCAAGAATACTGGAGTGGGTTGCCATTTCCTTCTCTAAGGGATCTTCCCGACCCAGGGATTGAACCCGGGTCTCCTGCACTGCAGGCAGACGCTTTACCGTCTGAGCCACCAGGGAAGGCTGATGGTACAGATGAAGAAAAAGAGGCTTTGGGCACTAGTAGGGGAATGAGACCCCAAAAAAGGAAATAAATGAAAAAAAAAAGACGGCCAGTGGTTGTAAAACCCATGAGAAGAGATAAAATGGACTGAGAGGGGAGTTGGGGGAGAACCTAAGGAGGTGTCTGTTCAAAAGAAAGAGAAAGAGCTATTGGGCACTAGTAGGGGAATGAGACCCCAAAAAAGGAAATAAATGAAAAAAAAAAGACGGCCAGTGGTTGTAAAACCCATGAGAAGAGATAAAATGGACTGAGAGGGGAGTTGGGGGAGAACCTAAGGAGGTGTCTGTTCAAAAGAAAGAGAAAGAGCTAGCAAAGAGGAGAATGGAATGGGAGTGATCAGATGGGGTGGTGGGAACAGCATGTTCCAAGGCCCCGAGGCAGGAACATGTGGGCTATGCTAGAGAAAACCCAGCTAGAGAGTTTGGGTTTTACTCTAAGCACTGCCCTCTGTTCATCTCATGCATATGCATGTGTGATGTTAACTCCACTTCAGCTGTTTTGTTCTTTGGAGTAGAACGTGGAGCCATTTCTTAATTGCTCTATATTTAGCTTTGTTTAAAAATCTATAATTTAAAAACCACCAAGGGCTGGGCTGGTAATTCAGCTTCCATGGTCCATTTACTCGTTGGCTTTTGCTTCTGAGCCAGCCCACCAAGGTGACAGCGTGTGCCAATCACAATGGAAGTATTTGTTAGCAGAACATCTGCTCCCTGAGAGCTGGTCTGGATCTAGTTGCCAAACCCCAGAACTAATCTCAGGACCCCTTAGTTTAGTTTCCTGAAAAGGAGGGCTGGAGAGGGGCAGCAGAACAGCTGGGGCCTAGTGCGAGGGGCGGGAATCAGCATCACACGTCCAGGATCAGTTCATGTCTGGGTTGTGTTACTTATTTTTTATTTTTTTGGCCTTGCCAGTGACATGTGGAATCTTAATTCCCTGTTGTTGAGTTGCTCAGTCGTGTCCGACTCTTTGCGACCCCATGGATTGTAGCCCACCAGGCTCCTCTCTCCATAAGATTGTCCAGGCGAGAAAACTGGGAGGGGTAGCCGTTCCCTTCTTCAGGAGATCTTCCGGATCCAGCGGTCGAACCCAGCTCTCCTGCATTGCAAACAGACTCTTTTACTGTCTGAGCCATCAAGGAGGCCCCATAGTTTTATTGTCTACCTTTATACAATGGCGAGTAAATAAGAGAGTACTTCAGTGTGACTGCTCCCCTGGTGGCTCAGAGGTAAAAGCATCTGCCTGCAATGCGGGAGACCTGGGTTTGATCCCTGGGTCGGGAAGTTCCCCTGGAGAAGGAAATGGCAACCCACTTCAGTATTCTTGTCTGGAGAATCCCAAGGACGGAGGAGCCTGGTGGGCTTCAGTTCACGGGGTCACAAAGAGTCGGACACGACTGAGCGACTTCACTCACTCACTCACTCAGTGTGCCTAAAGTTCTGAGCTCCACAAGGAAGATGTTAGCATTGAACAGGTGATAAATAATGGATTAAAAAGCAATTATTTCTTTCCTTCCTTCTAATGGCTGGTAGCTTGCCTGTTTCCCCTTGAATGCATCGATTTCCTACACGATAGCTCTCAAAAAATAATAATAAAGCTGGTGTTTCTAAATAAGAACACTGATTATGGAGGATGCTTTGTCAGGTTCTCAGGGGCTGCAAAGTGTGTAGAAAGGTTATGCTGGTCAACACTGTGCAAGGTGATGGGTTATCTATTCACATAAGACTCTCCCAGAACAATCCAGAAAGAGAAGCCTCAAAGACACCCTTGAAAGGTGACGGTTAAGAGTGGAATGCATCGGCCAACCTGCGAGGGACACCATCACCCTGCCTCCCTAATTATGGGCCTGTTGCAAGTCTGAAGAGAGAGTTCTCTGTATAAAACACGCAAATGCAAATCAACACTGGAGCCTGCAACATCCCCCTACTCTTCCCCCGCACTGCCTGATTGAGATGCTTCTGTACTTCAGCAGAACCTGAAGGCAGGAATGACACTGCACATCACTGATGAACCTACAGCTGGGCATCTCAGACTCTCATCTCCTCTGCCTGCATTGCCCCAGGCCCTGTCCAGCCAGCTTGGGGACAGCGGAGTAGTCGCTGCTGTGCTGAGTGACAGGCTTTGGGCCTCCAATCAGCCAACCAATGATCTGAAATAGAAAGAGGCAGTCTTGAGATTTGAATCCAGGACTTGCTACCTCCAACACCCGTGTTCTTTCCACTAAGAAAATCCCATGGGCTTCCAATTGTTTAGGAAAAACAAGATATGTCAGTAGCCTGGGATTCAAGGTCTCAGTTTCCCTGACCCTTCTTACATTGGCCATCATCTCAAATCTGGCATGGACACCCTCTGCACTTAGCATTTCTGGAATGCTCTTTGAACTACCTTGCAAATACTTTTTATCTGGAATCCTTGCCCTTCATCTCTCCTCCCTTAGGCTGCTCAGGGCTTAACATAAGCTCTGAGAAGCCTGTTCTCTCTTTTTCATTGTGAGGATACAACCTGGTCCTGTGCTTGACCTTCTGCTTATCTGAATCACTCCATCCCCATACATCACAGAGCACATTGATAGCAATAGCCCATTCTCCCTGTAGTTCTTGATCAACACTTGGCCTAGAAGAAGTGGGTTGGTTCTAGCCCCAGTTTTATTATTTGTAAACTCCATGATTATCATTGGAAGGACTGATGCTGAAGCTGAAGTTCCAATACTCTGACCACCTGATGTGAAGAGCCAGCTTACTGGAAAAGACCTTGGTGCTGGGAAAGACTGAGTACAGGAGGAGAAGGGGACAACAAAGCATGGGATGGTTGGATGGCATCACTGACTCAATGAACGTGAGTGTGAGCAAACTCAGGGAGATGAAGAAGGACAGGGAAGTCTGGTGTGCTGCAGTACACGGGGTCGCAAAGAGTTGGATGCAAGTGAGTGACCTAACAAGTGGTAATTACTTTTCAGCCTCACTCTTCTTATTTTTATGGAATTAACAATCCATGGTCTATTAACAGAGTTCTTAGAGGTGGGGACAGAGACAATAAGGTAAGAAATTGGAAACCACATTTTAAACTTGTCAAATGTATTATTATAAATATTATGTTTTTGCATTTTCCTCCATCACATTTCGCCCAGCAAATGTTCATGTGAAAAGGAGGTAAGAGAAAGTATTCTACCGATTTTTATAGATGGGAAAACAGGAACCTATGAGGGCTGAAGGAAGAGGAAGCAGAAGTAGAAACTGATCCCTGAGAGGGTCTTTAACTTCCTGGCTTCTGGCCTTTTTGTTAGATCACAGGTTTCTTTAAGAGCCCCCCTGTTCTTATTCTCAGGGAAATAACACTTTTAATAACTCAAATTTGGAAAGCTTTTAGTGAGTGTATACTTTGCACCAGAAAGACATTCAGAGGTTTGGACTGGCTCAGGGAGCCTTCGTTTGTCAGTTTCAGCCTGAGAAATTGAGCTGCAGTAAGAGGTCAGAGAGGAGCCAGGAATGGTCAGTGGTCTGGTGCACCACTGACCAGCCAGGTGACATTGGGCATGTTGGTTGCCTGCTTTTTATCTCGGTTTCCTCATCTGTTAAGCAGTATCTCTGAAATCTTATAAACTGCTCAGAGCAATGGCTCAACTACTACAGTTGTTCATTTGCACAACAAATATTTGGTAAATGCCTACAGGGTACTAGACATTGTTTTAGGCACTGGGCAGACGGCGGCGGTCATCAGAACAAAGTCCCTGCCTTTGCAGGGCTTCTAGTCACAATGGCAGGCAAAAAAAAAAAAGAAAAAGAAAAAAAATCAATGAATACAAAGATTTTTAAGTCATTAGTTAGCTTCTCTTACTGTCATTTTTATAGATTATTACATTTTTCATTTGATTTTATTGGCAGAGAATGTGAACATTTACTGGGTCATTGATTCTAGACTTCTGAAGACTCACCCTGATTTTATATCAGTGTTTCATTCCTGATTACTCACTGGAAAATAGCCACCCAAGAGACAATTCTACTGTAGCCCGGAACTATTATAAAACCAGTTTAGGTCTGTGATACTAAATGGTATAAACTCAGGGTTTGCTTAAATTAGGGCTTACTAACTTAAATTACTGCTGAGGTCAGGTGAGTCACATACAAAGGGGCAGCTGGCAGGAATTGAGACTGAGAGACTGCTGCCGTGAGGAGGAGTGGACACAATGCAGCTGGATCTTCTGATTTTGAGATGGGGCAATTCCGAAATTTTTCTGTGAACTTTCCTTATTTTTATTTAGTGGCAACACATTCACCTTTAAGATGAAACCCTTGAGTTGGGCCAAGTGTGGATTAAACAAAATCCTGGAGGTCAAGTTCAGCCCGAGAACTTGCAAAGATTTTTGATTTACATCATTGTGTATGATTTTCAACTTTGTCCTAAACCACCTGGCCTTTTGAAGACACTGCAGTTTCCTTCCTTTTGTCAGCCTCTTTCCCCAGGGTTATCTGTGGCAGCCATCCCTATAAACAGATTTTCTGTGCCAGACAATTGCACCACCGAAGAGGCTGGTGATCTTGGGTAGTGGAATCCTCTCCATGGCAGCCTGGTTTTTAGCAGGTCTTAGAGTCCATCTGGGGCTTCCCAGGTGGCACTAGTGGTAAAGCACTCGCCTGCCAATGCAGGAGACACAAGCGCGGCAGGTTTGATCCCGGGGTCGGGAAGATACTCCAGGGGAGGGCTTGGCAACTCACTCCAGTATTCTTGCCTGGAGAAGCCCATGGACAGAGGAGCCTGGTGGGCTACAGCCCATGGGGTTGCAAAGAGTCAGACACAACTGAGGTGACTTAGCACAGCACAGAGTCCATCTGAGTGTGGGGGAAAGAACCCAGTCCTGCTTTCCCAACTTTAATAATCACTGACTCTTTGTACTTTCCATCTTTCTGGTGATGTTTGTTTTCTTTGCATATTAATATTTCCCACAGAAGAATGCTTAGATCCAAGAGGGAGCAAGCGTGGGGCATGTATACAGACACACTCATGGTCCTTCTGGCCTAATACAGATGAAACCAAACCCCTGGGGCCTCCTCTGCTTACCCCAGACATCCAGGAGACTTTCGCTCTTTGTTTTCCAAAGATTACAGGATTAAAGTTACTGGTCACCCAGTCCCAGAATATAATCAGCCGCATGGCTGAGCTGAGCTTAATTCTGTGCCAATGGTGAGTGACTGGCAGAGAAGTTGGGGACAGGCCTCTATAGGAGTGTAAGTGAGTCTTTATTCCTGCGGTCTCAGAACTGGGGAAGGCAACTTTGAATCATAACAAGCTTTTCAACGCTTTGGACTCTGGCCTTGGTTAAATGGAATTTGGAGGTGATGAGTTGGAATTTTGACTCATGTTTCGAAGCAGCCATTTCAGCAAACCCACAAAACACCCTCAACTTCTATGGGAGCAGTTCTGAAAGTTTGAGTGTGCACCAAAATTACCTGGAGGGCTTGGAAATACAGGTTTCTGGCCCCTCTTCCAGTTTTTGATTCAAAAGGTCTAGGATAGAACCCAAGAAACTTGCATTTCTGGCCAATATCGGACTGATGCTAAGGGTCCGATCACACTTGGAGAACCAGGACTCTAAGGAATCGGCAAACAGGTGTCTAAACAATCAGGAAATTCTTCCCTCCTCAAATTCCTGCTGGTCTCCCTGTTCAGAGGCTGCCAGTACTAGTGGAAATCGAGTCGAAAAATCTGGGTTCCAGCTCTGACACTGTGTTATTAGTTCTGTAGCCTTGGGCAAGACATTTACCTTCTCTGAATCTGTTTTCCCACCTGGAAGCTGAAAATAGTAATTCCAGCCATGCTTTCTTCACAGGGGCGTGGGGAGATGCCAATGACCTCGAGGGTGCCTATGCTCCAGACCCTTCATGCAGGCGTGAGGGACTCTTACTGACAGTGTGGGACCTTCGGGATTATTAGCTTTACAGTCTGTCCTTGCTTTTCACTCTGGGGAGCCCTCAGTTGTAAGACTATTTTAAAGTGAAGGACCTTCCAAATTTAAAATGTTATTTTCATGAAGAATGAATCCTTTCTGAGAGAAAACATTGTAACTTCTTTTTTCTTCAAAAACGCCTTCCAACCTGGGATGGGTCCTCTTAGTGGAATGGGCAAAACCCTAAAATAACGGCGCCTTATGGATGTTNATTTCCATCTTTCTGGTGATGTTTGTTTTCTTTGCATATTAATATTTCCCACAGAAGAATGCTTAGATCCAAGAGGGAGCAAGCGTGGGGCATGTATACAGACACACTCATGGTCCTTCTGGCCTAATACAGATGAAACCAAACCCCTGGGGCCTCCTCTGCTTACCCCAGACATCCAGGAGACTTTCGCTCTTTGTTTTCCAAAGATTACAGGATTAAAGTTACTGGTCACCCAGTCCCAGAATATAATCAGCCGCATGGCTGAGCTGAGCTTAATTCTGTGCCAATGGTGAGTGACTGGCAGAGAAGTTGGGGACAGGCCTCTATAGGAGTGTAAGTGAGTCTTTATTCCTGCGGTCTCAGAACTGGGGAAGGCAACTTTGAATCATAACAAGCTTTTCAACGCTTTGGACTCTGGCCTTGGTTAAATGGAATTTGGAGGTGATGAGTTGGAATTTTGACTCATGTTTCGAAGCAGCCATTTCAGCAAACCCACAAAACACCCTCAACTTCTACGGGAGCAGTTCTGAAAGTTTGAGTGTGCACCAAAATTACCTGGAGGGCTTGGAAATACAGGTTTCTGGCCCCTCTTCCAGTTTTTGATTCAAAAGGTCTAGGATAGAACCCAAGAAACTTGCATTTCTGGCCAATATCGGACTGATGCTAAGGGTCCGATCACACTTGGAGAACCAGGACTCTAAGGAATCGGCAAACAGGTGTCTAAACAATCAGGAAATTCTTCCCTCCTCAAATTCCTGCTGGTCTCCCTGTTCAGAGGCTGCCAGTACTAGTGGAAATCCAGTCGAAAAATCTGGGTTCCAGCTCTGACACTGTGTTATTAGTTCTGTAGCCTTGGGCAAGACATTTACCTTCTCTGAATCTGTTTTCCCACCTGGAAGCTGAAAATAGTAATTCCAGCCATGCTTTCTTCACAGGGGCGTGGGGAGATGCCAATGACCTCGAGGGTGCCTATGCTCCAGACCCTTCATGCAGGCGTGAGGGACTCTTACTGACAGTGTGGGACCTTCGGGATTATTAGCTTTACAGTCTGTCCTTGCTTTTCACTCTGGGGAGCCCTCAGTTGTAAGACTATTTTAAAGTGAAGGACCTTCCAAATTTAAAATGTTATTTTCATGAAGAATGAATCCTTTCTGAGAGAAAACATTGTAACTTCTTTTTTCTTCAAAAACGCCTTCCAACCTGGGATGGGTCCTCTTAGTGGAATGGGCAAAACGCTAAAATAACGGCGCCTTATGGATGTTCTAAACAGACAGTGTTCCTGTTCATGTTGGGGATTCATTTTAAAGATTAGTAAGGAACTGTTAGTCGCCCAGTTGTCTCTGACTCTTTGCAACCCCGTGGACTGTAGCTGACAGGCTCCTCTGTCCATGGGATTCTCCAGGCAAGAATATTGGAGTGGGTTGCCATTTCATTCTCCAGGGGATCTTCCCAACCCAGGGACTGAACCCAGGTCTCCTGTATTGCAGGCAGATTCTTTACTGTCTACGCCATCAGGGAAGCCCCAAAGCCATGTCCGATGAGAATGGGTTATGGGATATGCAGAAACCAAGGCAATATTGTAAAGCAATTATCCTCCAATTAAAAAAAGAAAAAAAGATTGCTGACTTGAAAAATAATTTAGAATCAAGGAAGAGCTTAAACAGGCCAAGATAATAAATGGATCAATCTTAATATGCTGAAGAGCAGCATGGGGTCTTTTCAAAATGGCTGGGACGTGCCTTGCCCAGAACAATTTCAAGACTTTTTCCCCAGCCCAGTGGATAGGAATTCTCCCACAGTCCACTCTTGATTTCTCTCCTGATGATAAACAACTGTCTTTCACTTGGCCCAGCCCACATTCATACTGGGCAAAACAAGAATGTTTTCTCTTATATTGCCCAGGCTTTTTTTTTTTTTTGCAATATCAAACCTAAATCCTGTGTTGAGTTGGCAGTTAACTGTCTGGCCATCATGTGACAAGGGCTAAAAAGGATAATAGTCCAGATGAAGGGGGCAACCTGGGGCTGAGCGATAAGATGAACATCCCATTTTCCCTGCTCCTTAGCACGAAATCCCAGCATCTTCCAAAGAAAGACTAGAGAGAGCTCGTGATGCCGTTTTAAGCTTTCATCCAGTTTGTTCCTTAACTGGCCAATAGTGTGCCTATGGGTCATCCAAGAGAAATCTAGAGCCAAATGGATTATAAGTTTAATGTCACCCCTCAGCCCTCTGCTGTGAAGTGGGCAATTTCTTTAAAGCAAAGAGAGAAAGGAGGTGAGATGAGCCCTGCTCTGCATCCCCCTGCCTCACCAGTCCCACATCTACGCCAGCTCCTCCTTGAATCAGGGATTAGTGCGGTAGGGACTTCCCTGGTGGTCCAGTGGTTAGGACTTCTGATGTGGTGGGTGCAGATTTGGTCCCTGGGTGGACAGCTAAGATTCCACATGCCTCAGGGCCAAACACAACAACAACAAAACCATAAAGTCACCAGTCCCACATCTACGCCAGCTCCTCCTTGAATCAGGGATTAGTGCGGTAGGGACTTCCCTGGTGGTCCAGTGGTTAGGACTTCCGATGTGGTGGGTGCAGATTTGGTCCCTGGGTGGACAGCTAAGATTCCACATGCCTCAGGGCCAAACACAACAACAACAAAACCATAAAGCAAATGCAATATTGTGACAAATTCAGTAAAGACATTAAAAATGGTCCACCTTAAAAAAAAAAAAAAAAAAGATTAGCGGTGTGATATTCTGCATTCAGAGTGAGCCCAAGCTCAGCTTCCATAGAAGTTGAGGCAGAAAGGACAGAGTTGGAAAAATGAAATCACGGCATGTTCTAGTCAAAATAATGTTTAAGGACCATCAAGCCCAACTTCCTTATTTTACAGATGAGGAAACTGAGGTCCACAAGTGGGAAAGGACATGTCCAAGTCACCTGGGTCCTAGTAAAGGAATTATAGAACTAAAAGTCAAAGTTGGAAGGACTTTAAGGTCTTCCAAGTTCCCAGGTGGCGCTAGTGATAAGGAATCCACCTGTCAATGCAGGAGACATGAGAGACGTGGGTTTGATCCCTGGGTTGGGAAGATCCCTTGGAGGAGGGCATGGCAATCCACTCCAGTATTCTTGCCTAGAAAATCCCATGGACAGAGGAGCCTGGTGGACTACAGTTCATAAGGTCGACAGAGTCGGACACGACTGAAGCAACTAAGCACAGCAAACACGCAACCTATCTACCCCTTCAGGGAGTTCCCGTCAGGAGACAGAACTCCCCTCTGCTGCTGGAATGCCTTCTGTGACAGAGAGCTCACTGCTTTCAGGGCCAGCTCGTTACTTTCTCCCATAGCTGGGAGCATTAGAGAATCAGTGTTTTCTTTCTGTATTCCTATGGCTTCTTATTTTTATTCTTGGGGACATGAGATTAAATCCCAGTCTTTCCTTTAATTCCCATTCCTGTGGATATTTGAGGTCATCTGTCATGTTTTCTATAAATTTTTTTTTTTTTTTTTTTTTTTGGCCTACAACAAGCATCTCTTTATACCTCCTGTGATTCACTGTTCAGGCTTCTCACCACCCAAACACTCTGATCACATTTACCTGAATCCCTTTTGAATGTAGGATGCCTCAAACTGAATGCAATCTTCCTGTGTCTAATTTGTTCGAAAGACTTAGTATCTATTAATTCATCCTAAGATCATATAGCCTGGAGGAGGGAATGGCACCCCACTCCAGTATTCTTGCCTGGAGAATCCCATGGACACAGAGGAGCCTGGTGGGCTACAGTCCATGGGGTTGCACAGAGTGAGACACAACTGAAGTAACTTTGCACGCACACATGCAAGATCATGTTGATTGCATTCAGAACAAACCATTCAGCGTTCCTTTGGTTGTAAATGATGAAAATTAAATTCTAACTAGCTTAAGTAAAAGTGGGAATTTAATAGAGATGAATGGGTCCAGGGGCTCAAGCAACATTTGTCTGAGGTAGGTATCTCTGTAAGTATTTTCTCAGCTTTGCAATTGTTGGCTTCATGGCTAGGAAAGATAAATGCCTGCCGTGCTCTCTTAGTCCATTTGGGCTGTTATAACAAAATGCCACAGGCCAGGCAGTTCATAAACAAGTTCTCACAGTTCTGAAGGCTCTAAGTCCTTCATCAGAGTGCCAGCATGCTTGGGTGAGGGGATCTCTTCCAGGTCACAGACTTCCCATTGTGTCCTCATATGGTGGAAGGGGCTAGGGACCTCTCAGGAGCCTCTTTATAGAATGTTAATCCCATTCATGAGGTCTCCACCCTCATGGCTTAAACATCTCCCAAAGGCCCCACCTCCTAATACCACCATCTGTCAGGGTTTGGATTCCAGCATGGGAATTTTGGGAGAACACATTCAGACCACAGCATAGACCATGTTTAAATGTTCAAAGTTCCCGGTAATAAAAGAGAGTGGGCCTCTGTATTAGTCTGCAAGAGCTGCCGTCACAAAGTCCCACAAACAGAGTGGCTTAAACAACAGAAATTGTTTCCCAGTTTTGAAGACTAGAAGTCTGAGATCAAAATGTCATCAGGGTTGGATTTTCTTCTCAGAGCTGTGAGAAGACTCTGCTCCATGCCTCTCCCCTAGCTTCTGCTGGTTTGCTGGAAGTATTTGGTGCTCTCTGGCTTTGTAAAGACATCACCCGAACCTCTTCATCTTTACATGGCCCTCCCCTATGTGTGAGCCTGTGTCTGAATTTCCTCTTTTTATAAAGATGCTCATCACAGTGTATTAGGAGTCCCACTGATTCCAGTAAGACTTCATTATAATTAATCACATCTGCAATGATTCTATGGCCCAATAACATCAGATTGTCAGGTATTTAGAGTTAGGACTTCACCATAAGTATTTTGGAGAGGAAACACAGTTCAAACCATAACAGCCTCTTTCACAATAATACTGCCAAGAACACCCAAGGCTGCATTTCATGGGTTCTAGTGAACAACACACCCACCCCTGAACTGATTAATCACAGTAATGCCGGGACAGAGACACGTCTTCTCCTGGAGCCCCTGGTGAAGTCAACACCACCCAAACCCCAGGGACTGGGAGTAGGGGAGGGGAGGGTCTCAAGGAAAATGAAGGTGCCCATAGAAGAGGCAGTAATGGACGTTGCATGCACAAAACCTAGACATTTACTACACAAGGGAAACTGAGCAAATTAGAACCCTGGGTCCAGCACTGGGTAACAGCTGAGGCTATAGAAACAGGCCACTCCAAGAATGCACTTGACTCCGTTTAAAAAGAAATGGTGTGTGTGTTGTCATGAATCAATCCGTAAAGTTGGACTGCCAAACATTTCAGCTCTTACGAGGCCTCACGGAAGCCGCTTCGGCTCTTGGTAGTTTTGTGTTTTGCATTCATTTCTTTTCATATCGGAAGATTAGAACAATAGCTTCTGGTTATCATCCCACATATTATTGATTAAAATCCTTGCCCGAAGACCTTCCATCTCACTTTTCAGCGTGGCATGATTTACTTTTCTTTTTACTCCCTGTAACAGATGATTAATGCTGATCTCCGGAGTCCCGGTGAGATGAAGCTGGGTGTCAGGTACGATTTGTCAGCTTGGAAGTATAGATTATTTTATGTTTCTCGAACTTTGTGGCCAAGGGAACACAGCTCTTGATGGTTAAATCCATCCACACTTTCCCCCTGGGCTATGAAATGCCAGAAACATTAAATAGCCCACTTAATACATAACCTCATTCTGTATGCTTGACTATTTTGTTTTTAATTTTTCTTCCCTTTCCCGGCTGCTCACATGAAATGGGATCAAAGAAAAAAATTATCCTCACTGGATTTTGTTAAAATATTAATAGGTTAGGGTTGACTGGCTAAATTGAATATCTTTGCTGATCTCACTTGCATGTTTAACTTGTGCTTAGGAAAATATGTTTCCTAGGTGATAACCTTTTATGTACCAGCCTGACTTCATTGAAATGCATAGAGATAAAAATATGTCACGCTCAGCGGCTGTGCTATTCTTGTGTGGCACTGTGATTATTCAGATGGTAATTGACCCCCACCTGTAGACAGCTCCGATTCTGTAGTCAATCATTTCATTTGATGTTAAAATATGTGAAAGTACAATTATATAATTTACATTACAAATCATGCTGAATGCCAGGGGTCTCTGAACCGCTGACAAACGCAAAGAAATCGGGGTTGGGGGAGAGGCCTTTGGTCAATAAATGAAGTGAATTACACCAGGCGAAGGGTTCACTTTTCTTATTTGTGTCCATAACAAGGGCTTTTGTGCATGTGTCATTGAAAGAGTAGCTATGGCCTTCTCTCTGAAACCGTAAATGGCAACGTTTCAGATGCCTTTCTGAGGATGTCTCCCCTTTCTCTGACAAAGAATCACTCCTCCCATTAGTTAGAGAAGTGAGGGCTTGTCCAGGCCAGAAGGGAAAGCAGAGAATCTAATAAAGGGAAGAGGGTGTCAGGTCTGGGAGGCTGCAGTGCCTACTTGATGCCAAACCCAACACAGGTGTGAGTGGTAGATGTAAATTATGCTTGCCCATTTCCAAACTTCAGATCTCGACCATCAAACTTGAAGCGTACTAATATTATTGAGTCAAAGTTATTATTTATCTAATATTCATTATGTTCTTTGGTATTGGGACAAGTGTTTTAGATACATTACCTAGATAACCCTCCCAACCCCATCATATGACTTGGGTCTGCAATCGGTCTCCTTTTCAGATGAAGAGAGTGGACACAGAAGGATTACTGGGCTTGCCCAGGGCCATTTAGATAGAAAGTAAAAAGTGAGTGGTGGCAGAGCCTGGGCTGGTGACCACCCTCCTCTTCTGGATCGGGCATCAAATGTTTATGGTGGTCATGCAGGACAGGAAAGGGGCATGGGACACAATTTCTGCCTCAGTGGTGCTTTTGGGAAAGCAGATGGGTTGGGGTGGGAGTGGGCATCCTTGGTAAGTGTGGTCCAGATAGAGAACTCACCAGTGAGATGGTTCCGATGGAGATGGACTAGGCACTGATATGCAGGCGAGGGCAGGCTTCAGTCCTGCTTCCGCTACCATAGGTCAGGGGAGGTGGCATGATTATGTCTTCTGTGAATGCATAATATTTCCTGCATTGGAGTCATCCAAAGGCACACTCTTGCTCTTCCTTCTACCACGTTCCAAAGCAGCTGGGCTGAGGGGTCCCCGGGGCCTCTAGCTTCCAGAGCGGGTGCATACTGGTCTGTTGCACAGGAGCGAAAAAGCTTCACTGCCCGCAGAGTGATTCTGGCCACCGAGAGCTGGGTTGGTTTCCGATGTGGACACCTGATCCTTGAAATGTGCTGGGAATCCTGCCCTATTGGCTACAAACAGCAGGTCTGCTGGCAGCGCCTCTCACAGGGGTGGAAGCCAGCCACATCTCCCAGCAGCCCTCGGGACGAACACATCCCAGACGACATCACCTGGAGCAGATGCTGGTCATCGGACATCAATCACTTCCATGATGCTTATATTCCACCCTCCTATCCCTTTAGTCACTTAGGATAATCAATGAGAGCCTAGCCTGGAGATAGATGCCTGGGTTCCAATCCTGGCTCTGTCATCTGCTAGCTGGGAGCCCTGCATAAGTTAACTTCTGTTTGTCTCCGTTTCCCTATCTATAATTGAAGTGAAAAATAGTACCTGCCTTATAGAGTTGTTCTGAGTTAAAATGCCAAGCACTTAGAACAATGCTTGATACACAGTAAGAGAATATGTGCATGCGTGCTAAGTTGCTTCAGCCATGTCTGACTCTTTGCAACTCCATGGACTGTAGCCTGCCAGGCTTCTCTGTCCATGGCAAGAATACTGGAGTGGGTTGCCATGCCTGCCTCCAGGGAATCTTCCCGACCCAGGGATCGAACCCAAGTCTCCTGCATCTCCTGCACTGGCAGAAGTATTCTTTACCACTAGTGCCACCTGGGAATTCCAAATGTTAAATAAAATTTCTTTTGTTCTTAAATAAGGATTATCTTTTTTGCCCAACTGTATATGTGAGCTAAATATATTTCTAATAAACTTAAAACATACACATAATTGCAAAATATTATTTTAAAATCTGTTTATGGACTCCCAGTGGTCTGGGCACTGTACTTTGTGAATCCCGAGTCAAGTTCAAAACCCTGGGTCTGGCATTCTAAGTCCCACCCAGAATTGTCCCCCACTCACCTTGTATCACTGTCTTCTCTGCTGCTGCTGCTGCTAAGTCACTTCAGTCGTGTCCGACTTTGTGTGACCCCATAGACGGCAGCCCACCAGGCTCCCCCATCCCTGGGATTCTCCAGGCAAGAATACTGGAGTGGGTTGTCATTTCCTTCTCCAATGCATGAAAGAGAAAAGTGAAAGTGAAGTCACTCAGTCTGTCCGACTGTTAGCGACCCCATGGACTGCAGCCCACCAGGCTACTCCGTCCATTGGATTTTCCAGGCAAGAGTACTGGGGTGGGGTGCCATTGCCTTTCCCGCACTGTCTTCTCTAACAACTCTTTATATACCTTGTGCTCTGTCAGTTTTTATACTTAAACAGCACAAGGTCATTTCATTATTTTATCAAGAGACAATATAGTTTAATGGTTAAGCACTCAGCTCTGGTGTAAATGACAGGTTTGAATTTCAGCTCTGGGCCATCTTTACTGAGTAATATCCATTACTCATCCCATGCCCCAGCTTATACATCTGTAAAATAGGAATATAAATAGACTCTACCTCCTTAGAAAGATTTAGAGGATTAAATGAGTTAATTCAAGAAAGTACTTAGTACAGGGCATGGCTAAAGTGAGTGCTTGTGAAATGTGAGCTAAGCTAGTTGTTGGTATTTTGGTCCCATTTTAATGTTACATACGGGTTCGTAAGCCTGCACGATGAATGGCCCAAAGAAGGAAGCATGGACTTCTTTACCCAGGCTCTGGGGTAAGTATTTGAGGAGTCTGAGGCCCTTTCTCCCCAGCTGAAAACTGCTCAGCTGAGGGTGGGGGGAGCTGACCTGGGCATGAGTCGGCCATTCCTCCATTCAATCAGAAACCCCAGCAACAGAAATCAACCACTTGGTGAACGAGCCAGACATCCTGGCCAGGGAAAATTTCCCAGGCACTTTCTGGTGGCTCATTCTCAAAGTGAATTGAGACATTATTTTTAATTAAAGTGGCAATTTGCCCTCATGAGTTTTCCATCCCTTGATGCGCAAACGGTGGCCTCTGTTTTGTCCCCTTCTTGCCTTCTTTTCCTCCTTTTAATTTCAAGCCCATCAGAAGGCCAGTTTACTAAATTAGTTTTAATGGAAATTTAGCCAACACAAATAATAATGAAATGTAAAATTATTCCTTAGCTAATGAACAGCCAGTGGCTTTGGGGTTAATCGTTTGCTTCTGGTGTCAGCTTATTTATATTGAAATAGAATTGTAATAGGATTCCAAGCTAAAACTGTTTCATCTTCTTGATCATCACTTACCTTAGGGTTTATTCTTTATCATTTGTCATTGTTTAGTAATCGCTCTCACTTTGGACCTACTTGTGAATTAATTAATTACCTAGTTAAACTTGGGTGATTTTTTTTTTCTTTAAAAGAAATTGTGTCTTATTTTACTTTAGCAATATGTTTTTATTCCAAAGCTCTCCATACACATGGAAAAATCTTCATCATTGAATTTTACATCAACTGATCATCTTGACCAGCCAGGAATCAAGGGGTTCTCCCTTTATCAGCCATGGCTGATCCCCTCAGGGTCCTCCAGACAGAGCTCGAAGGGGCAGGCAGCAGAAACACTGTCCATTTCTAGAAACTAATTTTCCTTCTCTAGGACTCAGTGATCCCATTTTAAAAGGTGAGGTTTGATCACTAGATCAACGCTTCTTAAACCTGTGGAGGTTATTCTAAAGTTACTGCTGCGAGATATTAATGCCCTGGGGATCAGGTACTCACTTGGAAGAGAACTATTCATTCAAGAAGTTCTCTCTTTTAAAGACAGATTTTTCTAAGTGAGTTTTTATTTGGAAAAACTGAGAGGGAGGTGAGGATTACACTGTCTAAATAAAAAAAAAGTTTAGACTAGGGATCTATTCTAAAGTTACTGCTGCGAGATATTAATGCCCTGGGGATCAGGTACTCACTTGGAAGAGAACTATTCATTCAAGAAGTTCTCTCTTTTAAAGACAGATTTTTCTAAGTGAGTTTTTATTTGGAAAAACTGAGAGGGAGGTGAGGATTACACTGTCTAAATAAAAAAAAAGTTTAGACTAGGGATCAGGTTTAGGGTCCCCAAATTTGGCTACATCAAAATCACTCAAGCTCTTGAAGTACAACAAAAGCACAGGCAACAAAAGAAAAAAATAGAGAAATTGGACCATCAAGCTTAAATATTTCTATGCATCCAGACACCATCAACAGAGTGAAGCAGCAGCCTATGGAATAGGACTGCAGATAATATATCTGATAAAGGATTTTTTATTTGAGTAAAATTGCTTCACAATGTAGTGCTAGTTTCTGCTGTACAATGAAGCAAATCAGTCATATGTAAAGATATATATCTCCCTCTTGGACCTCCCTCCCACCCACACCCTATCCCACCCATCTAGGTCATCAGAGAGCATTGGCTGAACTTCCTGTGCTTTATAAGAGGTTCCCACTAGCTATCTACTTTACACATTGTAGTGTGTGTGTATGTATATGTGTGTGTATATATATATGCTGCTAAGTCGCTTCAGTCATGTCCGACTCTGTGAGACCTCATAGATGGAAGCCCACCAGGCTCCCCCATCGCTGGGATTCTCCAGGCAAGAACACTGGAGCGGGTTGCCATTTCCTTCTCCAATGCATGAAAGTGAANTGTGTATGTATATGTGTGTGTATATATATATGCTGCTAAGTCGCTTCAGTCATGTCCGACTCTGTGAGACCTCATAGATGGAAGCCCACCAGGCTCCCCCATCGCTGGGATTCTCCAGGCAAGAACACTGGAGCGGGTTGCCATTTCCTTCTCCAATGCATGAAAGTGAAAAGTGAAAGTGAAGTTGCTCAGTCGTGCCTGACTCTTCGTGACCGCATGGACTGTAGCCCACCAGGCTCCTCGGTCCATGGGATTTTCCAGGCAAGAGCACTGGAGTGGGGTGCCATTGTCTTCTCCGTATATATATGCTACTCTACCAATTTGTCCCACCCTCTCCTTCCCCATGTAGCCATGTCCATTCTCTACCTGACAAAGGATTAATATCCAGAATATTCAAAGAACTCTCACAACTCAACAACAAAAAATGAACACCGATTCAAAAATGGACAAAAGAGACTTGAATAGATATTTCTCCAAAGCAGAAATACAACTGGTCAAAGAAGCACATGCAAAGATGCTCACCATCCCTAATTGCTGGGGAAATATAAATCCAAACTACAGTGAGATGCCACTTTACACCTACCTACCTGACTCTAAGGATGACTATGAAGATTAAATGACACAACACGTGGAAAGTATTTAGTACAGTGATACTTCAATAAATTATTAACATATCAATTAGTTTTCCTGACACATATTGAGCACCTGCTGTGAGCCAAGTAAGGCATGAGGTGCTTTATGAAATACGGACCAGGATATAACAATGACTTTGCAAGACGGTTGAGAAAAAAGTTAAATGGTGCTAAAAACTTAAACTGTTTAAGTTGGTTTCTGATATCAGGCTGTTCATTTTTCCTCATTTAGAAAAAGCAAAATATTAAAAACAAAGCAAACAAAACAACCTTAGTTTTCAATCTTTAAGGCTGTTTTGTTTCTAAAATGCCTGGATGTGAAGTTAGCACCTGCCATTCTGCATGAGGCAAGCTCCTGTTATACCATCTGGAATTCACTAGAAGGTCAAATCAAGGCACTTTACCCAGGCCCTTCCTGCAAAGCAGAATTAGGTTAGACTATCCCAGCAGAAGTCTGGACCAGCCCAGCAAAGCTGCCAAGTGTTACGAGCTGTAATGCCATTACCTGAAGGCAACTTTGGTTCTGGTTCACCCATCGCATCCTCTAGCTGGGCACTCTGAGACCAGGCCTTTGGGCATGGAAGGGGGTGCACATGGGACATTCAAATTGTCTGTTGGTCTGTCTTGTACTGAACATGTATTTCCCTGTGGGGCCGCTGCCTCCCCCATCACCTGACCTTCCACCCAAGCCTTGTTACAGCTTACTTTTCCTTAGTGCTGTTCCTTATAACTGTTAAAAATGATTAAAGAAGACCGTGTGGGTGATACAAACTTGAATACTCCATGAAGCGGGCGTTTTCTGTTTCCAAGGGTCCAAAAAAAACTGCAGAATGGGGTGAGAGGCATGGAGCTTTCATTGGGTAAAGAATAAGGAACAATGAAGAGACAGAAAATGGATAAGGAACAAGTAAGTAAGTATAGAGCCTAGAGCTGGCATCTGGGGACTGGCTGACTGGAAAGCCTGTGTTTTAGGAGAGTCATTTACAGGAACACGGAAGTTGTCTGAGTTTCGTTTTGCTGACCTTGCACCCTGGGCAGGAGAAGCTCCACATTGAGTCTAGGAAGTTATTTCAACACACCCCTTGCTCTTTCAGCATCACAGTGAAGGGTGAACTGTTTGCAGCACCGTGGTAGACGGGTTGGAAGACTTTCTCAGGCTGGGGATCTGTGATTTCTCAAGTGGCCCCTTGTGGGAGCCTCTGCGATCTCCCACAGTGCACTTCTTCAAACATGGCGGTCCCTGAGTGTGTCAACGCCTGTGGAACTGGATGGTCCAAAGATGCTCAAGCGAGTTAACCAAACTTACCAGGTTCAGGATTCCCTGCTGTCCAAAAGTATGACATTTTCATGAAAACTTTCATAAGCTGAAAGGGTGTCAAGTGAAGAAACAATCTTGACTCATCTCGCCAACAGATGCATAAAATCGATCGAGATAAAGCACAGGTACTCACAGGAGTTCAAAGCCACGGTGGCCCTGATGCTGCGATGCTGATGTACCGCCTGAGAAGGAGCCTGGTGGAACCACTCGCTGTTCCGGGTGTCTCCATACTGGCTTCTGCAAAACCAACACTGAACATTATTTTCCCACTTTTGCTTTTTTTTCCTAAAGGCAAAAACTCTCTTTGGATTTCTTTCAGTTAGTGAAACAGGTACTAACTTAGGTCTTTCCTAAAAGCCAGGAGGTGTTAAGCAAACTTTCAGATAGTGGGGGATACCTGTACTCAGGACCCTTGAGCCTGCTTTCATAAAGGGTGGAATCCCTGAGCCCTTCCTTTTGGAATTCCAATTCAGTGGATTCCAAATGGAAACTGGGAATCTGAATGTTTAACAGCATCCAGGTGATGTTAGGATTTATCCAGTTAAGTCATTATTTCCTGCCTTTCCTTCCTCCATGAGCTTGCAGATAAGAAAATTGAGTCTCAGAGATAAGAAATAATATTTTCAAGTGTGGAAAAAAGAGTTCTAGAGGCTACCTACCTTTTTAAAAATAATTCATCTTTGTCCTCAAAAGCCTGGAGGAGGAAGCCCCTAAAAGGATAACCGTTCCTTTGTTGTTCACAACCTTGACCGTGGAGCAGCTCTTTCTCGTCTCACCTTCAGGATAATCATTGTCATCTTCCTTTGGCAATGACTTCAGAGTCACCCCACCCGTGAGTCCTCTATAAAAACACCGCGTGTCAGTTCACAGAGAGGAGTCACAATGTGCCCGGGAACATCTCTCTCCTAAAATTATAAAAGAAAAACATCAGCCTCTAAATATATCAACCACGATGAGCCTTCTATTTTTGATCCATTGTTGTATAGCTTGAGATCCCCGGCTATTAGTGTGCTAAGGTTGGCCGAAATTAGACCGGAGATATTAAAAGCAATTAATGTTCTTCCTTTTCATTTTATTTATTTATTTTTCAGTTTCACGAGGCAATTACTTAAGAGGCTTTCAGGAGAAATCCTGAGCATCATTTTCAATCAGCAGAATGAAAACATCGCCTTTTGTGATTTGGCAAATAAACGACAGGGAGAAATGACTCGCTTCTATGTCGCTGTGTACTATTCATTAAAGGCTAATTGCTGTGGTCTCTAAATGAAATACGGCAAACTGTTCCACCTCTGTGCCAGTTTGTTTAAAATCTGCAAAAGCTTTATTATTAACACTATTTAATTATGAGAATGTCAGCCTCAGAGAATTCCAAACCCACACTTTCCCTTCATCATTAGTAACAGGCCAAAAATGAAACACTTTCAACAATGAAGGGTTCATATTTCAAGCTTATACAGTAGCTGCTAAAAGGCTATACTCAGAAAATCAATTTTATTAAAGTCCTTCCAGCACTAAAGGGACTTGCATGCAACTAAGCAATTTTAAAAACATGTCCAGGAGTCGCGACTTTTTGATTCATGTTTTTAGTGGGGTGGTTTTGGACTGTTTTCAATATTGTCTCCTAACAGTGGGGTCAGAAGTGATTTGGGGAAGGGCCGAGCAAGGCACAGGGAACATGATCGCACACTTTCTCCCTGCCTCGATTTCTATCAGACGTGGGGATCTATGGACCAGGCAATTTAGAGAGAGGGGTGACAGCCTGCCAGACTGGGAATGGGAGAGGCGGGGCAGCAGGGGAAGGAGACGATGCTTTGCTCTTTTACTTTTTTGTTTTAGTTTATTATTATTATTATTCATTTTAAACTCAGGGAAATAAGATTATCTACGGATCTAAGTCACAGATGTACCAGCTTAGGCCCTGAAGTTTGCATGAGTGCGCCGCAGTTTTCTAACTTCCACTAACCCTCCCAGAACCATGCTTTGTTCAAACTCCTCATTTGGCAATCCATTGGCCGCCTTTCTACAATCATCTACACTATTTACTTCTATCATGGAACTTTTCCCTTGGTGATTTCTGTGTCTTGTCTCCTCAAAAAGGTCTTAAGTGTTTTGAATACAGAGACCAAGACCTCATCTCTTGGAACTCTTTTCCCAAATTCTTGCTTTCATCTTTAATGACTACTTCTCCAGTTGTCTAACTGTGTCTCTTCTCCCCAACCTTTTGGCAAACTCTTTGGTGTGGTGTCACCAGCAGCTAGAGCAGTGCTTGGCATGTGGCAGGAATCAACATCAGTGGGTTGGACCCACTGGTGTATTAATAATCAATGAATGCATCTCTGTGATTCCTAGATAGGGCTTTTGTTTTGGGGTAGGTATACAATGATTTCTTTCAGTATTACCATTTTAACATTTTAATATCATCAAGTATTTCAGTATTATTGTTTGGGGACTAATTGGCAGTGTAACCTGGGAATGAAGGTGCTGCTGCTGCTGTTGCTAAGTCACTTCAGCTGTGTCCGACTCTGTGCGGCCCCATAGACGGGAGCCCACCAGGCTCCCCCGTCCCTGGGATTCTCCAGGCAAGAACACTGGAGTGGGCTGCCATTTCCTTCTCCAATGCATGAAAGTGAAAAGTGAAAGTGAAGTCGCTCAGTCGTGTCCAACTCTTCACAACCCCATAGACTACAGCCTACCAGGCTCCTCCATCCATGGGATTTCCCAGGCAAGAGTACTGGAGTCGAGTGCCATTGCCTTCTGTGGGGAACAAATGTACAGGCCCCCACACTGGACAACCTGAGTCTGAATCCTGGTGATGTCTATTCTAAGCCATGGCATCTTCCCAAGGTGGACTCCTGAACACTTTAAGGCATGAATTGGGCCCTTCTGTTTCCCAGTTCCTCTGCCATTAGAAAAATGGCAAATAACCTGGGCTTTATTATCACAAAGACCTCCATTACAATAGGGATTTTCATCTGTTCTTCTATGACCTTAGGCTTATTATCTAACTCTTGATTTCCTTAGGTATAAAATGTACACAGGAATGTCTAGTCCCCAGGATTGTTCTAAGGATTAAATGAGATGATGCTTGTGCAGCATTAGTGATTAATTAGGTACATGATAAGCTTAATAAATCAATTAGGTACATGATAATCTTAATAAATGGGAGGACTTTGATGACAAAAAAACAAGCACGACGGCTATCGTTTGTTTGATTGTGGGGGAACAGGGTTAAGTTTTCAATGTGAAAGCGTAGTGGAGAAGCTGGGATATTTGAGCTTATTCCCAAATCTTTGTGGCTGAAGGCAAGGACTTCCACACCTCAGTTTTATCATCTTTGAAATGGGTACGGTTGTGTTTGCCCTGTTTGCATCCCAATGTTGTTCTGAGTCTAAAATGAAAGAATAGGTCTCAAGGCAATGGTGTGATACACAATCTGTCTCTTATACACATCTCCTGCGCCTTCCCCCATCCCTGCCTCCTGCCCCCTGTCCCTTCTCCCTGCCCCCATCCCTGCCTCCTGCCCCCTGTCTCTGCTCCCTATCCCACTCCCTGCTTCCATCCCTGCCCCTCGTCCCTCTCGCTGCCCCCTGCCCCCTTCCCAGGCTCAGCCACCGGCTCACGGTGGTTTCTGAGCCAAGTTCTCTTCCAGGCAGCTCCGGTCCAGGGTTGGAGGCCGGACCGAGACGCAGCTCCTGGGACTGCCAGTCCCCGGGCTCCAGGCTGTGTGAGCTTTTACTATCTGCATATTTATTTCACCTCTTAAATGAAATCCAATTTGAGGCTATTAATATTAATGCATGGAGATAATTCTGATGATGAATTAATAAAGCACTCGGCCTCTCCGTGTGCTGTTTGCTCTTACATTTAATGATGCTCTTAACTGGAACGAGGAGGCGGCCTCCACCTGGAGCCTGGAAATTAGAAACCACTTCATTGTTCTGAGCTCGCTGCTTTAATGACAATCGATGGAATCGATCCGGGAAAAGAAAAGTATTTACTCGTCTCTGCCCTGCCTGGGATCCCAGAGCTTCTGCAGAGGGCTCTGGGCGGCATCTGCTAATGAATTACATGCTAAGTGAACTTCTCAGCCCCCCACCCCCACCCATGGTTTCGATACCGGAGAACTGTTTTTCCTAATCAAAACATAAAGTCCTACCAGAGGACCTGGGAAGGAGGGCTTTGTTAGAAAATCAAGAAATCATCTCAGTTGTAGACTCAGATTGACTTGCAAAGCAGACCTTAGCCTTGGCCTGTGTGGCTCCAAAAACAGTTCCTGGCTGGTGGTCTTTTATTGTTCAAATGAACAGAATTTGCGATTCACACTCTGTTGGGAGAGTCATTGAAAAGACAATTTAGCTCCCATTGACTTAACTGGGTTTAGCATTAAAGTAAATACACTTCTATTCCAACACCCTTTCGACAAATAAGTGTTAAAGTCCTCCAATTAGGCCGGTTTCTCAGTTGATTAAAAACGGCAGCACCAACAATTCGCGGTTGTTGGAAGCTTCCCAAACAGAAGCCGGTTCTGTAGGAAGAGGCCACGACCATCCAGCCAGAAGCAGACCCGAGGGTCTCACCCTGGGGCCGCCGAGAGCAACCCAAGTCCCCCAGGGCCTGGAAGCCACGGGCTCATCCCGGACCGGGGTGGCTTTTAAGAACAAAGTCACAGCGTCAAAGCGGTGACGGTGAGGAAGGAAACCCAACAGCCGGTCTCGTCTTCGGCTTTAGGGCCAATTCAGCCTTTAGGAGAGCCCGCCGCTGCTGCTAAGTCACTTCAGTCGTGTCTGGGAGAGCCCGCAGGAAAAGACAAAGCCTGCCCAGGGCAGAGCTGAAGTGCTCGCCGTCGTTTACAAGCGGCTTCCTCCAGTGCCTTCCGCTGTGCAGTCGGAAGGAGTCTTTCCAAGGGGGCGGCGGTGGCCTGTGTCTGGCTCAGTGTTTACAGGGCGCCCCTTGCTCTTGCTCTGCCCCGACTAAGAGGAGAGCGGGTCTCAGTCCCTGGTGGCCACGCAGGTGTAGGAAAGGGATCCGGGCGGAGCCCCCGAGAAGCCAGCTCCGCGAAGAGCTCGGGACAAGGCGTTCCTGCTGCCTGTGTGATGGCGGCCCAGCCCCGAAGTGTGGCTTCAGGAGGTGCCTTCACCTCGGCGCCCCACAAGTCTAACACCTCGGAGGACACACTTCTAAGCCTATGCCCGGGCACATGCATGGACAGTCACACAGGCAAGGGCACGTCTCTGCACACGCACACACCTGTGTGACACGTATGACACGCGTACACATGCCGGCACACCCATGTAACACACATGNACACACTTCTAAGCCTATGCCCGGGCACATGCATGGACAGTCACACAGGCAAGGGCACGTCTCTGCACACCCACACACCTGTGTGACACGTATGACATGTGCACACACACGCACATCCGTGTAACATGTATGACACATGCACACACCCGTGTAACATGTATGACACATGCACACACCCGTGTAACACGTATGACACGTGCGCACACCCACACACCCGTGTAACATGTGTGGCATGTGCACACACACCCGTGTAACATGTATGACACATCCACACACCCGTGTAACATGTATGACACGTGTACGCACACCCACACACCCGTGTAATACGTATGACATGTGTACACACCCCCACACACCCGTGTAATGCGTATGACATGTGTACACCCCCCCACACACCCGTGTAACATGTATGACATGCGTACACACACCCACACACCCGTGTAATGTGTATGGCACACACCCATGTAATATGTATGATATATGTACAGACATCCACACACCCATGAGTACACACATCCACACACCTATGTAATATGTGTAATATATGTACACACCCACACACCTATGTAATATGTATGATATATGCACACCCACACATCTATATAATATGTATGATATGTGCACAGACACCTATGTAATGTGTATCATATGTGTGCACCTACACATCTATGTAATATGTATCATACGTGTACACACATGTTGACACAACTGTGTGCCTGTGTATATATGCATACATACATAACGTGTGTGGTATATATGGTACATATACTTTTTGCAAACAGAAAAATGCAATTACAATATTTTAATGTTTATTAGTCATTTAACCTCTTTTAGGACATCCATGGTGGCTCAGATGGTAAAGAATTTGCCTGTAATGCAGGGGACCTGAGTTTGATCCCTGGGTTGGGAAGATCCCTTGGAGAAGGGATTGGCAACCCACTCCATTATTCTTGCCTGGAGAATTCCATGGACGTAGGAGCCTGACGGGCTGCAGTTCATGGGGTTGCAAAGAGTCAGACACCACTGGTTGGCCAACACTGCTACTGCTGCTGCTGCTAAGTCGCTTCAGTCGTGTCTGGCTCTGTGCGACCCCATAGATGGCCAACACTAACCTCTTTTAAATACGTTTGCTTTTGGATCTTATTATTTTCTATTGGAGTATAATTGCTTTACAAGTTTGTGTAAGTTTCTGGTGTGTGACAGATGAATTGGCTCTATGTACACACATGTCCCCTCCCACTTGAGCCTGGCTCCCACTCTCCGCATCCCAGCCCTCTAGGTGGTTGCCGAGTGCTGCGCTGAGCTCTCTGCTATACAGCAGCTTCCCACTAGCTATCTATCAAATACGCTCTTAATTATTGTGATACGATACTTGCCTACTTGCAAATGCAGCCATAATACAAGTTGAGCCAGTCACACGTGACGTGAAACACTAAGAGCATTCACTTACCATCAGCGAAAACCCCGTCTATCGGACAGGCTCTCAGCTGCAGAGTGGCTTAGAAATGGTGAGAGCGTCCCAGGTAGACAGAAACCACGAGACCTCGCCCAAAGCAACCAACGCTGCCGGAGCAGGTACTGTTTCACTGTGAATGCTAATAGTCTCCAAACAGAACAGTTTGAAGATCCAAGCTAATAATAAGGGAATACAGTAGCAGGCAGGCCCTCTACGACCCGTGTTTTGGTTTCAAAACAAAAGGGCAGCCCAGCATAAAGCAAGGATGGACAAAATGACCGTGGGCTCCTGGCTATGCACGCAGGTGTCTGGCTGGTTTACACTCACAGTCGTCCTTCCGGCCAGCAGCAGGACCAAAGGAGCTGCCTCTGCGGTGGGGACTTGGGTCCAGCGAGCTGCACTGGCTAGGAGGGCCAGTTACTGCTCTGGCGCTCTGAGCCTGCCACAGGCCCCCAGGGCTGGGGAGCCAGCCCACCAGGCGGGACCGCCGCCCCTGGCGACCACCCTTGGCCAGCATGAATGCCGGGCCTCTGCTCAAATAACTCCACTTCCCAGGAAGTCTCTTTGGGAAAAGGGTGGCATAAATACACGGGTAAACAAAACAAAGTGAAATGGAGTAAAATAGAATGAGCGCGTTTTTCCACTTCACATCCCTTCCACTGGCGCTCTGGGTATCAGATTTATGCTGGAGGTGGGCAGATAGCAAATGAAAAATGAAAAACAATTTCATATTTTAAATTTATGAGACCAGAGGATAATAGATCACTTTTTTCCCTCAAGCTCTCTGTGCTGTAAATTGTCTATAACCTATTTGCCGTATTTTCTATATCGCTCGTGTTGGCTCCATTTTCGTTAATGCCTTTAGTCTTACCTAAGTGGTTCATCTCAAGGTGATACTGCATAGCTAATCATTTGGAGGAAGGGGGTAGCTGTCTGTCCTGTTTTTCTAGACATAAAGAGATAATGTAAGGAGAGAAAAAGGCAGACAGGGCCCCATCATAGCACGTCTCTACCCTTCGTGTATATGAAACACTTTAAGGTGACGAAAAGGACAGGCGCTCGTGTCTAAATCAGCCGAGCTCGATGTGATGCCAACGCCTTTGGCTAAACACAGATTGACTTAATTCTCTCAATAATGACTTGGGTCCAAGTCCGTCTCCACCACAAGAGGGAGAAGGCCAGCAGAACAGAGAAAATCTTCTCACTCGGGTTATCTTGACTCTGCTCCAGGCAAAACCTAGAAATATTTTTTTAATCGAGATTCTCTACAGCAGCCCTTTCCAAATGCCAGTATCCATCATCGCTGACTGGATCAATAGCTGTGTTTTGGCCCCAGTCTCCTGCGAGAGATGGCATGCCATCAGTGATAGACAAATATCACAGTTAAGCAAAGTATCCAGCCAGACCTAGTAACATTTTTATTGATTTTTGTTGTGCAAATAATGTCTTTTTGGGCTGAATAAATGGCTTTGAGCCAAACAGTCATTGTTTATGATTCCAAAATGCAATAAAGGGACAGGAAATATATTATAGCCAATGTCTCAAGGCGCACAACGTAATCATCCTTTGGTAGTAAAAAACTACCCATCTGAAGCCAGGAGTGCATATTTATCCATGCTTAAAGGTGCCTGTAGGACTTGCAAATCTTACACAAAATGTCCTGTTAGGAAACAGATGGCGTTGCCCTTTAACCTATTGAATAACTACTAGAAAACCAAGCAAAAAAATAAGCACTATATTTCTTTAATCAATACAAAGGAAGCGGTTTATTATGCTCCTTTCAAATGAAATATCAAAGTTGCCAAACAGCATCTATTCAGTTCAAAAGAAAACACATCAAAAGGCTCCCTGATTTTCTCAAATGCTTTAAAATCAGAAAATAGTAAGGTTTTTGTGAAAAAAAGAAAGACCCTCGTTCCAAATAACCATGAACTCGTTTCATTGGGTAGACCCACGGAAGGTTGGCCGTCAAAGACTTACCCCTGAGATAAGACACACCTTTTGTGTGCATGTGAGTTAAGGTCAGCATCCTGCCCTTACGTCAGTTGCTTGCATTTTCAAAGGGGCATCTGAGCTGAGCTCCACACTCATGCCCCCACAGAACGTGAGGCTCTGCATGTGCACCCAGATCGCCAGGAGAACCGTGGCCCTGCCAGCGGCCTGTGGTCTCACGTCCACTCCTCAGATGCGGCTGCTGCTGTCTGGGCAGCCGAGTCCCAAGGAACATGACATTGTGCTGGGTTCTTACGAGAATGGTCCCTCCAGAAACTGGCATGATTTGGCGGGATTAGCCTTGGCCTCGAGTCCTCACAGGGAGCCACAACCCCAAGCATGGGACAAGCAGACGGGAAAACATACACTCCGTTTTCATCATGTTCTCTGCTTGCTGACATGTATTCTTGGACTTAATATCATAATTTGATTATTCGTTTCCCCTTCCAGAGCTGTGACCAACCTAGACAGAATATTAAAAAGCAGAGACATTTCTTTGTCAACAAAGGTCCGTCTAGTCAAGGCTATGGTTTTTCTTGTGGTCATGTATGGATGTGAGAGTTGGACTATAAAGAAGGCTGAGCGCTGAAGAATTGACACTTTTGAACTGTGGTGTTGGAAAAGACTCTTGAGAGTCCCTTGGACTGCAAGGAGATCCAACCAGTCCATCCTAAAGGAGACCAGTCCTGGGTGTTCATTGGTAGGACTGATTTTGAAGCTGAAACTGCAATACTTTGGCCACTTGATGTGAAGAGCTGACTCATTGGAAAAGACTCTGATGCTGGGAGGGGTTGGGGGCAGGAGGAGAAGGGGACGACCGAGGATGAGGTGGTTGGATGTCATCACCGACTCACTGGACACGGGTTTGGGTGGACTCTGGGAGCGGGTGATGGACAGGGAGGCCTGGCGTGCTGCGGTCCATGGGGTCACAGAGTCGGACACGACTGACTGAACTGAACTGAAGGCTTATTTAAAGTATACACACTTTCACTATTCACATACTACTCTAAATTACGTAATTATGACACAACTTTTGAATTATTCTTTCCCCAACTAAGGCCTTCTAGTCCCCTCTCTTCAAAGAGGATTTCTCATATGGTGAGGATGCTGAGTGTAAACATCTTGGTGGCTCAGAAAATTTATTTTGCACTAACTTGTAATTTTGCTACCATAGCATTGCAGACATTATTTTTAATTATGTGATGATTACAGCTACACATGTATACTTTCCCCACAACTATGCATGCATTCCTTATATACGTATATGCTTAACAAAATACATTTTCATATATATGTGTGAAGTTTATGTACTTAAAAAGATGAGTTTTAATGTGCAGATGTGAGGAAACACTTTGTTAAAGCAATTATTGCCTCCTTCAGAAAAATGATGCTCACATACACACTACAGATACCATGCCTAAAGTAGATAACTAAGACAAGCTACAGTTTGGCATGGGGAACTCAGGGCTCTGTGGTGACCTGAATGGGAAAGAGGGCCAACAGGGAGGGGATACACGTGTTCATCCAGCTGAGTCACTGCGCCACACTGCAGAGCTAACACGACATTGTGAGGCAGCTACACGCCAATACAAGTATTTTAAACAGAAACAGCGAAAGAAAAGGGATAATAAACGCAGGGATTCTCAGGCCACTTCAGGTCCGCCACCTGTCCTCCTCCCTAGAGCAAAGCCAGCACTGAGCCCTGGCATTCTTTTGAATCAGACCCAATTTGGTAGATGAAAATCTACCTTAAATTTTAAGCTTTCCTCCCCTTATTTCTCAAGGAACTGAATACCTTTAGAAGCTTATTTGTCTCTTAATTTTAGATTTGAATTGAAGGATAGTTGATCTACAATGCTGTGCCAGTCTCTGTAGTATAGCAAAGCGACTCAGTCATACATGGGGAGACACGTTTTTTATATTCTTTTAAAATTTCATTTTAAATATTAAAAAATTATTTGTTTCTATATCTTTTGCAAAACACTGTTAGTTCCATCCTCTTCCTCTCCTTCATTCCCGTGTCTCAGTGGAAAATCGCTTCCCAGTTTCAGGGTAGTTTTTCTCCTGGACGATTTCTCGTTATGCCACAGCAGTATGAAAGTCCATTGGCTGGAAGGTCTACAATTTTTTTCCTTTTTTTTTTGCTTGAACTTTTAATGTGATTAATGCTGTGAATGATTTTCAATTTTTGTGTTTAGTCAGCTTTATCGGACTTTCATGGTTTCTATCTCTGATGTTCTTCTCAGGCAGACAGACCCTGCTGTGCCCTCACGTGACCGTTCTGGGTCCTCTTCCTACATTTAACTCCAAGCTCAGAGGCTTTTGCTTCCACAGAAGGCATGAAGCAAAGATGTGTTCGCATTTTCCCTCAGTTCCAACTGTTTAACTCAAGACGTTCCATGGGTGGTTAGAAATGCCTCACTCGTGGTCTAGTTACCATTTCTTTACATTCGGTGTCTGGTATCTCTGCACTTTATTCCTCTTGTTAGCTGCGTGCTCAGCCATGTCTGACTCTGCTGTCCCAAGGGCTGCAGTCCACCCGGCTCTCCTGCCATGGGATTCTCAGGCAGGAATACTGGAGTGGGTTGCCGTTTCCTTCTCCAGGTCGTCTTCCCACCCCAGGGATCAAAGCCACATCTCCCGCATCTCCTGCATTGGCAGGCGGGGTCTTTACCCCTGCACCACCCGGGAAGCCCCTTAGCCTCATGTGCTTGCTGTAGCCTGATAGTGGCTCATACCTGGCAAGCTTACACTCTCTCTTGGTCTTCTTTTAAAGTACCTGGGCTATAACATCCATGTGATTCTTTAGGTGAAACTTACAGTTTACTGGACTCACACAGTATTTATAAATTAGCTGAGGGGCTTTGTGTCTGAATGTTTCGTCCAGGAATCTGGCATGTTCCTCTCCAGGTGTTGAGAGCATCTTTCAGATCAGGTAGTGTCCTTGTTCGACCCCTAAACGTTTCCTTGACTTCTGTTTCTCGGTATTTTCAGGTTTTGTGGCTACAGGGAATGAAGTCCTTTCCACTGGACTCTCTCTAGGGCTCTTGCAGGTGAACATGGGCCTCGGTGAGTCTTCCTCCCCAGCACTCTGCTCTGTGTGCATTTCCACAAACAACTCTCAATATAAACGGTGTTCATTGCCCCTCTCCAGTTTTACAGGTAAGGTTATGCTCTAAAAATTATGTGACTCTTGCCTCTTGCTTTTCAGCATTTTAACTGGTTTTATATTAATGCCTACAACTTCCAGAATGAAATTCGGTATCCACGGTGGTTGGACACTCAGTGTAGCGTCTTTACCAGACACGAGTATGGGATGTTTCCCCTCGGGTACCTGGAGGCAACCTTGCTGGGGGAGGCGACGTGCTTCTCAGACCCATTTTTCTACGTTGGCAGCATGTGAGGAAGACAGTGCCTGCCCAACCAACCCTGAAGTCACGACCCATGAGCAGCACCCAGGAGGCTTCCAGGCTCTTTTCTAGATATCAAATGGAACTTCCATGTTAGTACTTTGTACTGAAAGCTGAGGAAATGGGTATTCTAAATTCGTAAAATTTGTACCAATAATAACTGCAGTTACTTTCTGAACTCTTCATTTCAAGCTGTTTAGTTTTCAGAAAATACATAGAAAACGACACTTAGCCCAGAAATCTCTACTCCTTTGGTGTGGAGGAAAGGGAACTCTCCTACACTGTCGGTGGGAATGTAAACAGATACAGCCGTGATGGAGAAGAGCACGGGGTTCCTTAAAAACTAAAAGTAGAGCTACCCACTCCTGGGGAAATATCTAGAGAAAAAGCATGATCCGAAAGGGTACACGCACCCCAGCGCTCACTGCGGCACTCTCCACAACAGCCAAGGCATGGAGGTGCCCTCAGTGTCCATCAGCAGAGGGAGGTACAGCAAAAATGTGCCACACACACAGTGGAATCAAGCTCAGCCATAAAGAGACTGAAGCAGCGCCACTTGCAGCAATACGGATAGCCTTGGAGACTATCATACCAATGAAGCAAGTCAGCCAGAAGGATGCACATCATATGATATTACTTATATGTGAAACCTGAAATATGGCACAGAAGGATTTATCTGTGACACAGAAACAGACTCACAGACATGGAAACCAGATTGGCTGTTTATGTGTAGCTGAGTCACTTTGCTGAACAGCAGAAATTAACACAACATTGTAAATCAGGTATCAGTTCAGTTCAGCCTCTCCTTCATCTCCCACTCTCTGTGACCACATGGACTGCAGCACGCCAGGCCTCCCTGTCCCTCACCGACTCCCAGAGCTCACTCAAACTCCTGTCCATTGAGTCAGCGATGCCACCCAACCACCTCATCCTCTGTCGGCCCCTTCTCCTCCTTTCCCAGAGTCAGGGTCTTTTCAGTTAAGTCAGTTCTTCACATCAGGTGGCCAAAGTAGTGGAGTTTCAGGTTTAGCATCAGTCCTTCCAATGAATATTCAGAACTGATTTCCTTTAGGATGGACTGGTTGGATCTCCTTGTAGTCCAAGGGACTCTCAAGAGTCTTCTCCAACACCACAGATCAAAAGCATCAAATCTTCAGTGCTCAGCTTTCTCTATAGTCCAATTCTCACATCTATACATGACTACTGGAAAAACCATAGCTTTGACTAGATGGAGCTTTGTTAGCAAAGTAATGTCTCTGCTTTTTAATATGCTCTCTAGGTTGGTCATAACTTTTCTTTCAAGGAGCAAGCATCTTTTAATTTCATGGTTGCAGTCATCATCTGCAGAGATTTTGGAGCCCCCCAAAATAGTCTTTCACTGTTTCCATTGTTTCTGCATCTATTTGCCATGAAGTGATGGGACTGTATGCCATGACCTTAGTTTTTTGAATGTTGAGTATTAAAAGAACTTTTTCACGCTCCTCTTTCACTTTCATCAAGAGGCTCTTTAGTTCCCCTTCACTTTCTGCCATAAGGGTGGTGTCATATGCATATCTGAGGTTATTGATATTTCCCTGGCAATCTTGATTCCAGCTTGTGCTTCATTCAGCCCGACATTTCGCATGATGTACTCTGCATATAAATTAAATAAGCACAGTGACAATATAAAGCCTTGACATACTCCTTTCCTGCTGTCTCTTATACACATCTAGATGTGTATAAGAGACAGAGTCCTTCCAATGAATATTCAGAACTGATTTCCTTTAGGATGGACTGGTTGGATCTCCTTGTAGTCCAAGGGACTCTCAAGAGTCTTCTCCAACACCACAGATCAAAAGCATCAAATCTTCAGTGCTCAGCTTTCTCTATAGTCCAATTCTCACATCTATACATGACTACTGGAAAAACCATAGCTTTGACTAGATGGAGCTTTGTTAGCAAAGTAATGTCTCTGCTTTTTAATATGCTCTCTAGGTTGGTCATAACTTTTCTTTCAAGGAGCAAGCATCTTTTAATTTCATGGTTGCAGTCATCATCTGCAGAGATTTTGGAGCCCCCCAAAATAGTCTTTCACTGTTTCCATTGTTTCTGCATCTATTTGCCATGAAGTGATGGGACTGTATGCCATGACCTTAGTTTTTTGAATGTTGAGTATTAAAAGAACTTTTTCACGCTCCTCTTTCACTTTCATCAAGAGGCTCTTTAGTTCCCCTTCACTTTCTGCCATAAGGGTGGTGTCATATGCATATCTGAGGTTATTGATATTTCCCTGGCAATCTTGATTCCAGCTTGTGCTTCATTCAGCCCGACATTTCGCATGATGTACTCTGCATATAAATTAAATAAGCACAGTGACAATATAAAGCCTTGACATACTCCTTTCCTGATTTGGAATGAGTCTGTTGTTCCATGTCCAATTCTAACTGTTTCTTCTTGACCTGCATATAGCTTTCTTAGGAGGCAGATCAGGTGGTCTAGTATTCCCATATCTTAAAGAATTTTCCACAGTTTGTTGTGATCCACATAGTCAAAAAATTTGGCATAGTCAATAAAGCAGAAGTCGATTCTTTTTCTGGAACTCTCTTGTGTTTTTAATGATCCAATGGATATTGCCAATTTGATCTCTGGTTCCTCTGCCTTTTCTAAATCCAATTTGAACATCTGGAAGTTCACAGTCCACATACTGTTGAAGCTTGACTTGGAGAATTTTGCGCATTACTTGGCTAGTGTGTGAGATGAGTGCAATTGTGGGGTAGTTTGAGCATTCTTTGGCATTGCCTTTCTTTGGGATTTGAATGAAAACTGACCTTTTCCAGTGCTGTGGCCACTGCTGAGTTTTCCAAGTTTGCAGGCATATTGAGTGCAGCACTTTCACAGCATCATCTTTTAGGATTTGAAATAGCTCAACTGGAATTCCAACACCCCCACTAGCTTTGTTCATAGTGATGTTTACTAAGGCCCACTTGACTTCACATTCCAGGATGTCTGGTTCGAGGTGAGTGACCACACCATCGTGGTTATCTGGGTCGTGAGATCTTTTTTTTGTATAGTTCTGTGTATTCTTGCCACCTCATCTTAATATCTTCTGCTTCTGTTAGGTCCATACCATTTCTGCTCTTTATTGTGGTCATCTTTGCATGAAATGTTCCCTTGGTGTCTCTGATTTTCTTGAAGAGCTCTCTAGTCTTTCCCATTCTATTGTTTTTTTATATTTCTTTGCACCGATCACTGAAGAAGGCTTTCTTATCTCTCCTTGATATTCTTTGAAACTCTGCATTTAAATGAGTATATCTTTCCTTTTCTCCTTTGCATCTCACTTCTCTTCTTTTCATAGCTATTTGTAAGACCTCCTCAGGCAATCATTTTGCCTATTTGCATTTCTTTTTCTTGGGGCCATCAGAGAGCAGACAGAATCCATCAGAGGGCAGACAGAATGAAAATCACAACCAGCTAATCAAGCTGATCACATGATCACAGCCTTGCTGTGTAGGACCACCCAAGACAGATGGATCATGGTAGAGAGTTCTGATAAAATGTGCTCCACTGGAGAAGGGCATGGCAATTCACTTCAGTATTCTTGCCTCGAGAAGCCCATGAACAGTATGAAAAGGCAAAAAGATAGGACACTGAAAGAGGAACTCCCCAGGTCGGTAGGTGCCCCCATATGCTACTGGAGATCAGTGGAGAAATGACTCCAGAGAGAATGAAGAGATGAAGCCAAAGCAAACAACACCCAGCTGTGCATGTGACTGGTGATAGAAGCAAGGTCCGATGCTGTAAAGAGCAATATTGCATAGGAACCTGGAATGTCAGGTCCATGAATCAGGCAAATTGGAAGTGGTCAAACAAGAGATGGCAAGGGTGAACATCAACATTCTAGGAATCAGTGAACTAAAATGGACTGGAATGGGTGAATTTAACTCAGATCACCATTATATCTACTACTGTGGGCAATAATCCCTCAGAAGAAATGGAATAGTCATCATAGTCAAAAAGAGTCTGAAATGCAGTACTTGGGTGCAATCTCAAAAATGACAGAATGATCTCTGTTCATTTCCAAGGCAAACCATTCAGTATCACAGTAATCCAAGTCTGTGCTCCAACCACTAATGCTGAAGAAGCTGAAGCTGAATGGTTCTATGAAGACCTCCATGACCTTCTAGAACTAGCATCAAGAAAAGATGTCCTTTCAACATAGGGGACCAGAATGCAAAAGTAGGAAGTCAAGAGATATCTGGAGTAACAGGCAAATTTGGCCTTGGAATACGGAATGAAGCAAGGTAAAAGTCAACAGAGTTTTGTCAAGAGAATGCACTCTTGGTGTTATTTGTCATAGCAAACACCCTCTTCCAATAACACTAGAGAAGACTCTACACATGGACATCCCAGATGGTCAACACCGAAATCAGATTGATTCTTTTCTTTTCAGTCAAAGATGGAGAAGCTCTATTCAGAGAGCAAAAACAAGACAGGAGCTGCCTGTGGCTCAGATAATGAGCTCCTTACTGCCAAATTCAGACTTAAATTGAAGAAAGTAGGGGAAACCACTAGACCATTCAGGTATGACCTAAACCAAATCCCTGATGATTATACAGTGGAAGTGAGAAATAGATTCAAGAGATTAGATCTAACAGACAGACTGAGTGATTAACTATGGACAGAGGTTAGTGACATTGAACAGGAAGCAGGAATCAAGACCATCCCCAAGAAAAAGAAATGCAAAAAGGCAAAATGGTTGTCTGAGGAGGCCTTACATATCAACTATGCTTCAATAAAATTATGTTTAATTGAAGCAAATAAATAAAATTCTGCATTCTCTCTAATAATCTAACTGACTCAAACCTTGTTTCTCTTCTATATCCTCAAGTTTTGCCCTTGAAAACCTTGTGCCTGAGATATTCTTTTCCCTTGTGATTTTGGGACATTTAGAACATCAGCTTTATAAATACCCGCATTTTGCTTTCTAGCCACAGGACTACCCAGTAGAGGGGTTTCTGGCATTGTTGTCCCCATAGTTCTGTCTCAGCTCTTTCACCTCCGTGACACGGGCAGGGAGTGTGACAGTTCTAGTTGGACAAATGATGGAGCCTGGAGTACTAGCAGGATTTCCTCCAACTCACCAGCTGTTTTTTTGTTTGACACTATTAATTCAGAAATAATCTTTCTTAGACTCTATATATAACTGAATGACTTTACAGTGCAGCAGAAATTAACACAACTTTGTAAGTCAAATATACTTCAATATTCTTTTTTTTTTTTAATCAGAAACAAGCATTTTTTTGTTTGTTTTCTCCCTCAGCACAGATTTGTCACCTGTGTCCTCTTAGACAGATATCAGGTGTAATCTAGCTCTCCAAAAATACTGAAAATGAATGAGAATATGTAATGATGAATATGGTAAATTTACAGACAATTGACCTGCTCTTATAGAATAAGTTTATTACCCCAGTCATAAATAGAAACATTCTCATACTCATGGGTTTATACTCTCAAAACAAAATGCTTTGTTTGAAAATAGATGAAAAGAAATTTTAGACTTTCACAACTTGAATATTATATGCACATTAAAAAGCTAATACTAGAAATTTACTCAGATAAAAGATATACATATGTCCACACAAAAACTTGTGTGCAAATGTTCATAAGATATTATTCACTGTAGCCCCAGCAGTGGAAAGAACCCAAAAGCTAATCAGCTGGTGAATGAGTAAACAAAATGTGGTCTATCCATGGAATGGGATGATATCAGCCATCAACAGGAATGCAGACCCAGTCTATCACATGCATAAATCTGAAAAACATCGTGTAGATAAAGGAAGCCGATCACAAAAGTCATATATACATGTTCAGTTCGGTTCAGTCGCTCAGTCATGTCCGACTCTTTGCAACTCCATGAATCGTAACACGCCAGGCCTCCCTGTCCATCACCGGCTCCCGGAGTTCACTCAGATTCATGTCCATCATGTCAATGATGCCATCCAGCCGTCTCATCCTCTGTCGTCCCCTTCTCCTCCTGCCCCTGATCCCTCCCAACATCAAAGTCTTTTCCAATGAGTCAACTCTTCGCATGAAGTGGCCAAAGTACTGGAGTTTCAGCTTTAGCATCATTCCTTCCAAAGAAATTCCAGGGCTGATCTCCTTCAGGATGGACTGGTTGGATCTCCTTGCAGTCTAAGGGACTCTCAAGAGTCTTTTCCAACACCACAGTTCAAAAGCATCAGTTCTTCAGTGCTCAGCTTTCTTCACAGTCCAACTCTCACATCCATACATGACCACTGGAAAAACCATAGCCTTGACTAGACGGACCTTAGTTGGCAAAGTAATGTCTCTGCTTTTGCATATGCTATCTAGGTTGGTCAAAACTTTTCTTCCAAGGAAACATACATATTATGATTCCATTTATATGAAATGCCCAGAAAAGTGAACTCTTCAGGGAAAGAAAGCATGTTGGTGGTTGCCAGGGGCTGGCTGTGCAAGTAGCGATTAATAATAAGTAGCCACCTGCTCTCTTTGCAGGATGAGGTAAACGTTCTGAAATTAAACTCTGCTAGACACTGTAATGCTCTGTAAACCTACCGAAAATCATTAACCTGTACACTTTAAATGGGTGAATTTTATGATGTGTAAGTTATATTTCAATAAAGTCATTTTTAAAAGAGATAACACCTGTTAATGCGTTTCAACCATTCCTTACTAAGTGCTAACCTTTGACAGGTTTGATGTCAGACCTTTTCCCAAGTGCTCTGCCTACATGACGTGGATCAGAGGAGGAAAGCTGCAGACGTCCCTCTGAGAGCGTTGAGTTGTAAGCTTGGCCAGTTTACTAAATGTGTTTCTGAACCCCTTTCCTTATCTCTAAAACAAGGATAACCTCTCAAACAGTCCATCTTATTCTCCAGTTGGGAAATAGCAGATCTTTATCTTGGCATGTGGTCAGACTCAGTAAAAGCAGCGCTTATATTTGGGGAGTCTCCCTGGTCTGGTGTGGTGGACGTGAGCACTGTAGCAAGCAGAGCGGCTGACCTCCAGGCTCCACAGCAGACCAGCTGGGCAACCAACAGCCAGTGACCTCTGGATACATCCACACCATCTGGAGTCCAGGGATCATGGGCATCAAAGGCAATAATAAAAGCACCCACTACCGAGGCTGGCACAAAGTTGGTACTCAGTAAATGCTGAGTTTCTTTATCAGGCTGCCTTCTGTAGTTTAAAAAAAAAAGAAGGAAAAAAGTGAACTGATATTTAAACGTTGAGTATTTAACCAATAAACACAGTCTGAATATAATCACTCAATTGGAGAGATACTACTGTTTTATTGATGCTCTATGCCTCCACATTAGTTCTAGCAGATGTGTTTGATGACATTAGTTAAATGCTTAGAGAGTCCCCAACAGCTGTGGGCACCTTTAATTTACCAATGCACTCTCCACCTCTGCCACACACACTCACACATGCACATTCACACACACATGACCAGATGCATGTGGACATACAGTGTCACAGGGGGTAAGATACCAAAACCCAAGAATTTTGGAAGACTTTTTGTTCTAGATTTATTAGCTGTTTGAAAATCTCTCCTAATGACTAGAAAATGTTGGTGGAAAAGAAGTGAAAAAGCAATTACACACCACTGCACACTTCTTTCAATGGCCAAAACACAGAAGGCTGGAAACACCAAATACTCATTCATTGCTGGTGGAGATGAAAAACTGTATACATCCACTTTGGGGGACAGTTTTGTGGTTTCTTACAAAAGTAAACCCACTCTTACCACATCAACCAGCAGTCATGTTCCTTGGTGTTTACCCAAAGGAGCTGAAAACTTAAGGCTTCACAAAACTTGAGCACAGATGTTTAAGCAGTTTTCTTCAGAACTGCCCAAACTCGAGAGCAACCAAGGTATCCCTCAGTGGGCAAATAAACTGTGGTTCATCCAGGCAATAGAATATTATTCAGCACCAAACAGAAAAGAGCTATTAAACCACCAAAAGACACAACGAAAACTGAAGTGTGTATTTCTAAGTGAAGGAAGTCAGTGTCAAAAATCTACACGCTGTAATTCCAGCTGTGGGACACTCTGTAAAAGAAGTCAGTGAGAGACCAGTGGTTGCCAGGGGCTGTGGGGAGGCACGAACACACAAGGTCAGAGAGGGACTCTAGGGTAGTGAGAATACTCTGACTCATGTCATCAGGAGTGACACGTCATCATGTCACGGATACATGTCAGTGGATACACGGCAACACTGTTGTGTAGTTGCTGAGTCATGTTCGACCTTTTTATGGTCCCATTGGAGCCTTCCAGGCTCCTCTGACTATAGGATTTCCCAGATAAGAATACTGGAGTGAGTGGGCTGCCATTTCTGCCTGCAGGGGAGCTTCCCAACCCTGGGGCTGAAACTGCTTCTCCTGCATTGCAGGTGGATCCTTGGCACTGAGCCACCTGGAAAGGCCAATAATACCTTGTGCTTAATCACTCAGTCGTGTCAGACTCTTTGCTGCCTCACAGACTAGAGCCCACTGGCTCCTCTGTCCACGGGCGTTCTCCAGGCAAGAATACCGGAGTGGGTTTCCTTGCCCTCCTCCAGGGGATTTTCCCAACCCAGGGATCGAACCCAGGTCTGCCGCCTTGCAGGCGATTTCTTTACTGTCTGAGCCACCTGGGAAGCCCATAATAACGTGATCCATCCCAAAAGATCGTCACAAGAAACTGAAAGTGGTGAGAGGTACAAACCCCCTGCATCAGAGGAGGGGCTGGCAAACATCCTGTCCTTGGCCACCTTCCCCTTCTTGCTCTCTTTCCAAGATGATCCATGTTTTAAGGAATGAGGTGGGATGCCCAGGGCTATGCAGCATGATCGGGTATAAAACTGCTACAAGGATTAAATACCACTGACCAGGACGAAAGTTTCATGATCCTTCATTGTTGAAAACACCTTTGTTTGCCCCACGTCCAGTATTCCAGCCTGGATTCCACACAGGTGTTCTGATAAAGATAGAATGGGGGCTGGACAACCACCCAGAGAGGAGCAAAGACTCCCTTTGGGGAGAAGAGCTCGTTTGTGGGGGAGTGTTCACCGATACCCTTGCATGGCCTCCACGTTTCCTGATGCAGGGGGCTTTGGGCCACCTCGTGAGGCATCCTGCTTGGGCGTCACAGTTGCCAGCTTCCCACCATCGGCCACCCAGACTGCCCAGAAGAATGCAAGTCTCTGGGCACTGGGCACTGGTGTGGCATGAAGACCAGAGGTCACTGGGTCCCTGGTGTCAGAACACAAACCAGATACCAGGACGAGGCTTTGGAGGCTGAATGGGCGAACCACAGCTTAATGAAAACTAAAAGCTATTGTTTTGCTGCTGTTGTACTTTCTTTTCAAAAAATTTTGNAGTCTCTGGGCACTGGGCACTGGTGTGGCATGAAGACCAGAGGTCACTGGGTCCCTGGTGTCAGAACACAAACCAGATACCAGGACGAGGCTTTGGAGGCTGAATGGGCGAACCACAGCTTAATGAAAACTAAAAGCTATTGTTTTGCTGCTGTTGTACTTTCTTTTCAAAAAATTTTGGAGCTCTTGTGTAGACCATTTTAATCTTCTCTTCTCTTTGGGAGGCTATAATTTTTGTTTGTTTGTCTTTGTTTTTGTGAGCCACTAAAGGGTCTCTTTAAACAGGTTAGTATAGTTTTCCCTGCAGATCCTACATTCTTTATAATTGTAAAGTTGGAGTAGAATAATCAACAGCAGATTTCCAGCAAAACTGATCAAATTCCCACATGAATGTCCCCTGACGAGGATTTCATGCTTGTGCAGGAAGCCAAGCTGCAGAAAATTTGCAGTGCACACAAACACACCCCACCCATGCTGGAGCGTTCTGCCGTGTGCTGCCCACTCAGGTCCCTGCCTCCTGAAATAAATGGAGGACAATCGCGTCACATAGTGGGAAGGCGGGTCGTGAAGCACCTAAATGTCTGGCAGGTCAACAGCATTCTTTCAACAGACTGGAAGCCCCGGAGCAGTGCCTGGCAAGAGCGGTGGGACCCAGGGTTGGGGGACTGGCAGGGGCAGAATGCCTGTCTTTTTTTGCCCAGATGTGACAGGGGTGTTTTATTTGATGCATGGTGCTAAACAGTCACATAACAAACATGAACACAAAAACGAACGTGAAAGACCTCAGGACACAAATTGCTAACAGAAGATACAGACACAAGTGTTTTTTTCAGTGTCTGATTAACACTGTTGCAGAATGTCCCGAGTATGTGCTCAGCCAGATAGTGGCTGCATCATTTGGATTCAAGCTCTTTATAGAAAACGCTATTTCTCACTGGACTCTGGTTGACTTACAAAGCTGTGCTGGTCTCAGGCATGCTGAAAAGTGGGTCAGTCACACACACACCTGGGTCCTTTTTTTTTCAAATTCTTTCCCCATTTCATTTCTTAAGGCTTGAAATCATAGCTAAAACCTTGGCTGCCTCATGGCGTAGGATGACTCATCATCCCTGAGATTGTGAGCCAGGCTGGCAGTGCCCCCTGCCATCTATCAAGCCCTCAGGTACTGCAGGATTCTGGGGGCCCCTCTTCCCAAATCCTGGGAGGAGGTGGAATTCTGCCCCTTCATGCCACCTCCTGGAGAGAAGGCCTTCTCAACATCCTGGAGGCAGGTCTAATGTGGAAGGTGCTGGCAGGGAGCAAAGCAGACCTCCAGGCAGGAAGAGGGGGCTTCCTTCACAGCCCTGCGTCTGCGGGAGAGACACTGGCTGGAGCTTTGCAGCCTTGGCCTTAGGACCAAGCGTCAGCCCTCGGATCCCATGCAACTGCCTTCTGATTCCCTAAAAACGCCTCTTGTCCAGGACCACAGAGGCCGCCCAGTGCTGGAGGCAGCTGTGCAGTCCCAGGCCCCAGGAAGCCCTCTAGCAGTGGGAGTGAGACGGGAGCACACGGCAGGGAGGGAGCTCGCAGGTGACTTTTCATTTTTTAGAAAACATACATATTGAAGTATAATTCACATATCAGGCAACATATGCATTTAAAATGTACAGTGGAGAAGGAAATGTCAACCCACTCCAGTCTTCTTGCCAGGAAAATCCCATGGACAGAGGAGCCTGGTGGTCTGCAGTCCATGGGGTCGCAAAGAGTCGGACATGATCGATCACACACAAAATGTATAGTCTAATAGTTTGGGGCACATTCACAGTTGCACGAAGCCATCACCACAATCAATACGAATATGAATATCATATCATATCATACTGATGGCCTCAAAAAGGGGACCCAAACCCAAAGTTTAGCTGTAACTCACTTCATACAAATGGCATCATCAGTATCGTACCTCGTGTTGGCTTCTTTCACTTTAAATGATGCTGGAAAGCTTCATCTGTCTTGTAGCATGTGTGTGCCATCCTTTATCTTTTTCTGATGTTGTTCGGTCACTAAGTCATGTCCAACTCTTTGCAGCCCCATGGGCTGCAACATGCCAGGCTTCCTTGTCCTCCACTGTCTCCCAGAGTTTGCTCAAACTCATGTCCATTGAGTGGCTGATGCCATCCAACCACCTCATCCTCTGTCGTTCCCTTCTCCTCCTGCCTTCAATCTTTCCCAGCATCAGGCTCTTTTCTAATGAGTCAGCTCTTTGCATCGGTAACTAAAGTGTTGGAGTTCCAGCTTTAGCATCAGTCCTTCCACTAAACATTCAGGTTGATTTTCTTTCCATGGCTGAATAACGTTTCGTTTCGAGGATGGATCACATTTTTATTTTTTCATTCTTAGGCTGATGAGAACCCGAGTTGTTTCAACCTCTGGACAATTATGAACAATGCTGCTGTGGACATTCATGTGCATGTTTGTGCAGAGAAAATGTTTTCCTTCCTCTTGGATGTGTACCTGGGAGTGGGATTAGGATTCTTTACCAACTGAGCTTTCAGGGAACCAGAACCGTTGAACCAATGAGGAGGTAAAATAAAGACCCAGAGGATGCTCGGCTGTGGGATGTGGTATGTTCCCAGGCAAATACGTGATTCTCACTAGTGGAAAGATCTAAGCTGATTCAGGTTGGCCAATAACAATTTACACTTTGTTGTATCTGTATTAAATGCTATATTTAATCTTTATCATCCAATGTACTCCTTTGTGGAAAATTAGTAAGAATGCACCTTTTTTAATAACATTAGCCAAGAAACGAGGGTATTTAGATTTAAGGATTAGACAGAGGTCATCAATGGACTTAGAAGGCTGAGCATCTCGTGCCATTTCAGAGTTGAACATTCTTAAAAGATGCACAAATTCAAATAAACCTGAAAGCTTTCATTCATGGCTAACTTTGTTCTCAATCTTAAAATTGCTTTTGCTGGCCAAAAAAAAAAAAAAAAAAAAAAAGATGAGAGTGTTATTTTGCAGGAACATAAAGACTGAAGCCCAGACAGAAAAATACAAGAACGCTTCCTTATCGAATTCTAATGGCTGATTCCTCAGAGACCGCGTCCGGCGGTTTGAGAGGGAGCTGGGTCCTCTGACGAGGCCTTTCCGGGGTTATCTGGCTTTGGAAGGATCCTGTTCAAACCCTGCAGGGATAAAGGGCGGCCTCCACAGGCTGTGAGCGGACCCTTAGCCTTTTCCGCACAACGACGTCCTCTCCCGGGGCCTGAGCTGCCAGGAGCTGCTGCTCGCCGCCCCGGAGAAGCCGGGCCCCCTCTGTCTGCTTCTCGGAGACGAGGCTGCGGAGGGAGCTTTTGAAAAAGACTTGAAAAAGCTTTCTTCCCGGGAAAAGTCTTCGTGAAAAAGAAGCCAGAGGCATAACAGTGTTCAAAACCAGGCTCTTCCTTAAAATAGATTCCCGAATTTAAAGACAGGGCAACCAGCGAAGGAAGGCAGGCTGCGCAGCGGCGCGCGCCCTGTCCGCGCCTGCTGCCTGCTCCCCACGCAGCTGTTAGGTGCGCTTTACTCTCCTGTTTACATTCGCCTGATCAGTTTACATGACGGTAGCCTTGGAAGCCTCGCTTTTCCACCATCTTAAGATTCTAAAGGGAATCTCTTATAAGAGCTGGTCTGAATGGTGAAAAGTAACTGGATTTTCTTTTTGCCTTTTCAGTCATTAACTTTAATCATTTTCTCTTGGCTTCTTCATTGTTGAACATGTGCTTAAAGCCAGGTATTGAGAAATATTAATATATTACAAATATATTGATAAAGAAATATAAAGAAAGCTGAGCTCCAAAGAATTGATGCTTTTGAACTGTGGTGTTGGAGAACCCTCTTGAGAGTCCTTTGGACTGCAAGGAGATCCAACCAGTTCATCCTAAAGGAAATCAGTCCTGAATATTCATTGGAAGCTGAAACTCCAGTACTTTGGCCACCTGATGAGGGACTCATTGGAAAAGACCCTGATGCTGGGGAAGACTGAAGGCAAGAGGAGAAGGGGACGACAGAGGATGAGATGGTTGGACGGTATCACCGACTAAATGGACGAGCTTGAGCAAGGTCTAGGAGTTGGAGGTGGATAGGGAGCCTGGCATGCTGCAGTCCATGGGGTCACAAAGAGTCAGGCGCAACTGAGCAACTTAACCGAACTGAAGGTTTTATAAAATGTGTTGTTTAATCACATCATTTCTGCCCTGAGTTTCATACATTGTAGGCAGTTGAGAAATGCTTTCCCACTGATTGGGAAAATACCTACTTTTTGAAGTATTTGCAAGGCTCTCAGAAACTATTTTCGTTTTTTAAAAATCAAGGAAAATGTATTTTCCAGGAAAGATTTACATTAGTCACATGAGATATTTCTCCAAAGTTATTAAGCATAATCTTATCAATGAAGACCTCTCTAATGGCTGACAAGAAGCCATGAAGACACGGCGTGACACACTGCTGATAGTTTTAACAGATAAACTGTGTTAGTGTTTGAGTGAAAGCAGCTTTAAAGAATGGAGGCAATGAGTAAATTACAGGTTCGATAACTTCCTTGCTGTGACTGATGTCGGGGGAGCAGAAGCACGTGGAAGTATAAGAAACTTGCGGTGTTCGTGAGAAAGGGAACACGCTTGAAGACTGCTGGCTGAGCTGCCTTGGGAAGCGTCTGTGGTCGTGGCAGGCTGCACACCCGCATCACTATAACAGGCAGGTGTGAGTCCCTCCAGGGCTGACCCTGCACACATGGGCTCCATCTCCTCTCCTGAAAAGCCTGCTCTAGGAAAGACTCTTTTCCCAGAACCTTGAGCCATCACCCTGTGTAAGCACCACATCCCTTGAACATTCAGATAACAAAGTCCTATGTCTGTCATCTCTAGAATCTTCCTGCTTCCCTGTCCCGATCTCTAATACGCTGAAGCAGTGTACATTGTCCAACACACTCACGGGAATCACAGGGCCACAGAGTAAGGAGAAACTGGAGCATTTTTCAGTTTAACCGTGTATCAGCAATGAAACAAGCTGCCGAAATAGGCGTTGAGCAGCCAAAATGCCAAATGAACCCACTGAAATTAAACTCCTTTTTTTTTTTTAAAGAACCTGAACATGTAGCAACTCGTGTTTTGACAGGTGTATTTGGAAGGTCCAGCAAAGTGTAATTTTTTAAATCAAGGGATCTAAAAACAAATTTGAAGAGTTCTCTAAAGAACAGAGCTTATTCTGTCCTAAAAGTTCCCTGAATATTCACTGGAAGGACTGATGCTGAAGCTGAAGTGCCAATACTCTGGCCACCTGATGCGAAGAGCCAGCTCATTGGAAAAGACCCTGAAGCTGGGGAAGATTAAAGGCAGGCGGAGAAGAGGGTGACAGAGGATGAGATGGTTGGATGGCATCACTGACTCAGCGGACATGAATGGGAGATGGTGAGGGACAGGGAAGTCTGGCATGCAGCAGGTCGTGGGATCACAAAGAGGGGGACGTGCCTTAGTGACTGAAGCACCACCGCAGAAAGTTCCTTATGAAAATTAGGTGAATAACTGTATCAAATTGACCAGATCTGCAGCGAGTGTTTAAGATTCTGGGGCCATATTTAATGTACTAGTCTTTCTAAATCATTGCAGCTCCACGTTGGAAGCGCTTGTGTTTATATTAAGAATTTGAGCCTAGAAATGGAAAAAAAAAAACAAAACTTGAGTTAGAATCTTACACTTTGATCTTAATGGTTCCATGGGTATCAAAGCTCTCCGCGTGGCTCCTCACCCTCAGGGTCTTTGTCTCAGACACCAGTGGGAGAAGAAGCAGACACATTTTTTAAAGCCCACATAGTACTTTTTATAAAAGACGCCTAAAACATTAATTTCAGCAGTCCCACGATTGTAACAGAACTATAAAAACAGCCCACAGAAATCACACCTCCAGCTCGCTTGCAGCCGGCGCAGCAGCGCGATTACTGCTGCAGCCACTCTGCGATGCTGGTCCCCGGCTCCTGCACCCAGCAGAGCCTGCGGAGGGGTTTCCCTCTCGCATGCCTTCAGGCCTCGGCCACGCCTGGCTTCAGACCTCGACACCTTCGTTTTCCTTTTCTCCTTTGCTGCCTCCTACGTGCTCTGCTTCCCTGGTGGCTCAGATGGCAAAGGATCCGCCGGCAATGCCGGAGACCTGGGTTTGATCCCTGGTCAGAGAGATTCCCTGGAGAAGGGAATGGCAGCTCACTCCAATATGCATGCCTGGAGAATTCCGTGGACAGAGGAGCCTCGTGCGGGCTACGGTCCTTGGGGCCGCCAGGAGTCGGACACGACTGAGCAACTAACTCTTCACTCCACCGTCTCTGCACTCACGGCAGACATGAAAGCCTTGGCTGGTACGAGAAGGAGTCCAGCCCAGCGTGAGCGCCACAGGCTGAGCTGGTACCTGGGACGCATGGCTCCTGTGTGTGCCCACCTCCTGCCCTGCCTGGGCCACGCAGAAGGAGGTCACCAGGGAGGCAGGCGCATCGGTGAAGTGCGGCTGATGCCAGCTCATCTGGACGACGGTTTAAGAAACAGGCAGAAAGGAAGGTGCTGCAGGTGGACGAATCGCTGCTGGAACCCGGGACACAGGTCTCCACCGAGGCCACCGCCTCCCAGCCCAGGAACGTCATTTCTGACCCTTTGCAGCTCACTACCTTTAGAGCGCCTGCCACTCTTCTTGGTGTGTGCGCCACAGTTACCCCCAAGCTTCCTGAGGAGGCCCTCTGCCTCTCACATTGAGGGTTTGTGCCATCACACAGGTGCAGGAGTGGGAGAGATGAAGGCAGGGCAGGGACCAGCCATCTCTCCCAGCCACTGACAGCAGGGACATTAGGTGCCATGGGTCCAGCTCTTCACAGAGACTCTAGAAAGATGGCTCATCTATTCACGCAGTCCTATTGGCCCATTTACAGATGGGGAGACTGAGGCTTCCAAAGCTTTTGAAAAAGACTTGAAAATGCTTTCTTCCCGGGAAAAGTCTTCGTGAAGAAGAAGCCAGAGGCATAACAGTGTTCAAAACCAGGCTCTTCCTTAAAATAGATTCTCGAATTTAAAGACAGGGCAACCAGCGAAGGAAGGCAGCCTGCGCTGCGGCGCGCGCCCTGTCCGCGCCTGCTGCCTGCTCCCCACGCAGCTGTTAGGTGCGCTTTACTCTCCTGTTTACATTCGCCTGATCAGTTTACATGACGGTAGCCTTGGAAGCCTCGCTTTTCTGCCATCTTAAGATTCTAATGGGAGTCTCTTATAAGAGCTGGTCTGAATGGTGAAAAGTAACTGGAATTTCTTTTTGCCTTTTCATTCATTAACTTTAATCATTTTCTCTTGGCTTCTTCATTGTTGAACATGTGCTTAAAGCCAGGTATTGAAAAATATTAATATATTACAAATATATTGATAAAGAAATATAAAGAAAGCTGAGCTCCAAAGAATTGATGCTTTTGAACTGTGGTGTTGGAGAACCCTCTTGAGAGTCCTTTGGACTGCAAGGAGATCCAACCAGTTCATCCTAAAGGAAATCAGTCCTGAATATTCATTGGAAGCTGAAACTCCAGTACTTTGGCCACCTGATGAGGGACTCATTGGAAAAGACCCTGATGCTGGGGAAGACTGAAGGCAAGAGGAGAAGGGGACGACAGAGGATGAGATGGTTGGACGGTATCACCGACTAAATGGACGAGCTTGAGCAAGGTCTAGGAGTTGGAGGTGGAGAGGGAGCCTGGCATGCTGCAGTCCATGGGGTCACAAAGAGTCAGGCGCAACTGAGCAACTTAACCGAACTGAAGGTTTTATAAAATGTGTTGTTTAATCACATCATTTCTGCCCTGAGTTTCATACATTGTAGGCAGTTGAGAAATGCTTTCCCACTGATTGGGAAAATACCTACTTTTTGAAGTATTTGCAAGGCTCTCAGAAACTATTTTCGTTTTTTAAAAATCAAGGAAAATGTATTTTCCAGGAAAGATTTACATTAGTCACATGAGATATTTCTCCAAAGTTATTAAGCATAATCTTATCAATGAAGACCTCTCTAATGGCTGACAAGAAGCCATGAAGACACGGCGTGACACACTGCTGATAGTTTTAACAGATAAACTGTGTTAGTGTTTGAGTGAAAGCAGCTTTAAAGAATGGAGGCAATGAGTAAATTACAGGTTCGATAACTTCCTTGCTGTGACTGATGTCGGGGGAGCAGAAGCACGTGGAAGTATAAGAAACTTGCGGTGTTCGTGAGAAAGGGAACACGCTTGAAGACTGCTGGCTGAGCTGCCTTGGGAAGCGTCTGTGGTCGTGGCAGGCTGCACACCCGCATCACTATAACAGGCAGGTGTGAGTCCCTCCAGGGCTGACCCTGCACACATGGGCTCCATCTCCTCTCCTGAAAAGCCTGCTCTAGGAAAGACTCTTTTCCCAGAACCTTGAGCCATCACCCTGTGTAAGCACCACATCCCTTGAACATTCAGATAACAAAGTCCTATGTCTGTCATCTCTAGAATCTTCCTGCTTCCCTGTCCCGATCTCTAATACGCTGAAGCAGTGTACATTGTCCAACACACTCACGGGAATCACAGGGCCACAGAGTAAGGAGAAACTGGAGCATTTTTCAGTTTAACCGTGTATCAGCAATGAAACAAGCTGCCGAAATAGGCGTTGAGCAGCCAAAATGCCAAATGAACCCACTGAAATTAAACTCCTTTTTTTTTTTTAAAGAACCTGAACATGTAGCAACTCGTGTTTTGACAGGTGTATTTGGAAGGTCCAGAAAAGTGTAATTTTTTAAATCAAGGGATCTAAAAACAAATTTGAAGAGTTCTCTAAAGAACAGAGCTTATTCTGTCCTAAAAGTTCCCTGAATATTCACTGGAAGGACTGATGCTGAAGCTGAAGTGCCAATACTCTGGCCACCTGATGCGAAGAGCCAGCTCATTGGAAAAGACCCTGAAGCTGGGGAAGATTAAAGGCAGGCGGAGAAGAGGGTGACAGAGGATGAGATGGTTGGATGGCATCACTGACTCAGCGGACATGAATGGGAGATGGTGAGGGACAGGGAAGTCTGGCATGCAGCAGGTCGTGGGATCACAAAGAGGGGGACGTGCCTTAGTGACTGAAGCACCACCGCAGAAAGTTCCTTATGAAAATTAGGTGAATAACTGTATCAAATTGACCAGATCTGCAGCGAGTGTTTAAGATTCTGGGGCCATATTTAATGTACTAGTCTTTCTAAATCATTGCAGCTCCACGTTGGAAGCGCTTGTGTTTATATATTAAGAATTTGAGCCTAGAAATGGAAAAAAAAAAACATACTCGAGTTAGAATCTTACACATTGATCTTAATGGTTCCACGGGTATCAAAGCTCTCCGCGTGGCTCCTCACCCTCAGGGTCTTTGTCTCAGACACCAGTGGGAGAAGAAGCAGACACATTTTTTAAAGCCCACATAGTACTTTTTATAAAAGACGCCTAAAACATTAATTTCAGCAGTCCCACGATTGTAACAGAACTATAAAAACAGCCCACAGAAATCACACCTCCAGCTCGCTTGCAGCCGGCGCAGCAGCGCGATTACTGCTGCAGCCACTCTGCGATGCTGGTCCCCGGCTCCTGCACCCAGCAGAGCCTGCGGAGGGGTTTCCCTCTCGCATGCCTTCAGGCCTCGGCCACGCCTGGCTTCAGACCTCGACACCTTCGTTTTCCTTTTCTCCTTTGCTGCCTCCTACGTGCTCTGCTTCCCTGGTGGCTCAGATGGCAAAGGATCCGCCGGCAATGCCGGAGACCTGGGTTTGATCCCTGGTCAGAGAGATTCCCTGGAGAAGGGAATGGCAGCTCACTCCAATATGCATGCCTGGAGAATTCCGTGGACAGAGGAGCCTCGTGCGGGCTACGGTCCTTGGGGCCGCCAGGAGTCGGACACGACTGAGCAACTAACTCTTCACTCCACCGTCTCTGCACTCACGGCAGACATGAAAGCCTTGGCTGGTACGAGAAGGAGTCCAGCCCAGCGTGAGCGCCACAGGCTGAGCTGGTACCTGGGACGCATGGCTCCTGTGTGTGCCCACCTCCTGCCCTGCCTGGGCCACGCAGAAGGAGGTCACCAGGGAGGCAGGCGCATCGGTGAAGTGCGGCTGATGCCAGCTCATCTGGACGACGGTTTAAGAAACAGGCAGAAAGGAAGGTGCTGCAGGTGGACGAATCGCTGCTGGAACCCGGGACACAGGTCTCCACCGAGGCCACCGCCTCCCAGCCCAGGAACGTCATTTCTGACCCTTTGCAGCTCACTACCTTTAGAGCGCCTGCCACTCTTCTTGGTGTGTGCGCCACAGTTACCCCCAAGCTTCCTGAGGAGGCCCTCTGCCTCTCACATTGAGGGTTTGTGCCATCACACAGGTGCAGGAGTGGGAGAGATGAAGGCAGGGCAGGGACCAGCCATCTCTCCCAGCCACTGACAGCAGGGACATTAGGTGCCATGGGTCCAGCTCTTCACAGAGACTCTAGAAAGATGGCTCATCTATTCACGCAGTCCTATTGGCCCATTTACAGATGGGGAGACTGAGGCTTCCACAGGACAGTGTGCCATGCACCCCGTCACAGAAGAGAGGCCTGGCTCCGCTCTACCCTCTGAGGGGCAGCTGCCGGAGCCCTGACTGGGGAACGGCTTTGGCCGGGGACAGTCCCCCATCTCCACTGTTCTCGGCAGGTCCCCCACCTCTACTGTTCTTAGCAGGAATGTTCCAAGAAGAAGGGGGTTCCATGCAAAGCTAGGAAGGGAAGAAAAAGAGGGCTCCACGCAAAGCCAGGAAGGAGAGGCTTTCCTTGGTCTCTGCAGACCTCTTAGGAGCCCGCTAAGCAGTGTGCCTTGCTTCCTGACTTGCCTCTCTGAAATTCACCCAGGGCGTTCTGTGCCTGGAGGGTTTTTAAACCAAAGGGAAACAGTAAGGGCCTACTCTGGGCTAACCAAGCCCATCTATCCCCAGCCCTGGGCCTGAGTGGCAGTGCCCTGGGCAAGGCGGGGCTATCTCTCCTTTGCTGCTGCTGGACAGACAGACACCAGGAGCCCCTGGCTGGAAAGAGGCCAGACGCACCCCTCTATCAGCACCGCTGCCCCCAGAGAGGCCAGTTCCGGAGCCTCTCCCGGCCCAGCCAGTGCCTGTGTTCGTGGGCGGCCCTCGCGTGGACCCACCCACAGACTGCAAGGCGCAGGGAAAATGAAGACCCGGGAGAGTGGTGAGGAGGGCTGTGACCCAAGGGGACGCTGAATGGTCATTTCTAAGATGCCTTTACCTACAAAGCCTAAAAGAAATGTCACAGACAAGATAGCATCCAAGCGATGACCAAAGCGTGTGTCTGGAACTCAGCTTTCCAGAAGCCTTGTTTCAGAATGAATGGACCGGGGGGTCCAGTCAAACCTCAGCACCCTGCTGTGAGAGGACCGCCAACCCATCAGCAGGGAGGGAGCCCACGCCTCCGCCCGCCTCCTCCAGGGCCGCTAGGAAATCCCTGGCATTACTCTGTCCCGTTCGCTAAAGTCCGCTTCAGACACCAGCATGTGCTCCATCACTTTTCCAGCTGCCTGTCCTCGATGTTAGAGAATCAACATGTTCATTCATTTCTAAATGACATTTACTTATATGTTGTAAAACCAGGGAGGAAGCCTCAGTGCTAGCTTTATCTCCTCCAAAATTAAGATAGCGGTTTAAATGGCAAATGTAATTTAAATCCTTTCCGACACGGGGCCTGTGCCTTTGGCCCCCTCGGTAGAGCTTCAGAGCGTCCGGGAGCGTCTGGAGGCTGTAGGAGTAGCTCTGACTCAAAGGAGAACTCAGAGCAGATAGAGAAAATCATCTCACGACATAGGTTAAAAGAGGCCTGTTACTATGACAACAGATAGGGTCAGACAACAAGACGAACAGCCACTTTTGATCTTCAAAAAATTCTCTTTCCTTTGCTCTCTCCCTGTTATCTGGACCACTCCATCAAACACCTAGCAGATAACACAGCTGAAAACCCAATCGACCTTCAAGAGAACCCAGACAAGTTGGAAAGTGCATGGAAAGGTCACCATCACAGTGAAAGGGCTTCTGATGATATTTGCCTGTATACACAGAAACACACACACATCCATTTTTTACGAGAGCAACAGGACAGGGTTCAAAGGGATCCGCACAAGTGCTTAACACATGTACATAACAGTAATTTTTTTTTTTTTTATCCCTGAGAATTGAAATAGTAAGAGGCATTCAAAGTTAAAAGATTTAGATGTCAGGACTCACTCCACAGAAACATTTGACATAAAATTGACAAGAGAATAAAATTAAATACGAGGGGGACTGAAAAGTAAATTGAGAGAGAAATCCCCTCAATGAGTAAAATTCATAGAGAAATTGATCAAAAAGTGCATGTAAGTGAAAAGAACTAGAAAGCTCAAAAGGCTTTCCCACGCCACTCAGTTACAGAGGGACGGAACAAAGCCCCCGCACGCTCGGCATCCAGCACAGCGTCTCACTCGGGATCCTGTGACTGTGTTGCTGATGGTTCCAGAAAAGCAGGAAGAAAACGCTCTATATTTTGGGTTCTGTGAGTTCACGTTTTTGTCGTGGTGGTCGAGAACACGTTTTGCCCCGAAAGCCGTGGAGTCCTTTGCAGAATGTCGCCGGTATCGGCGCCGCGCAGCCTGCTCAGGCAGAGGGGAACGGCCCTCCGCGGCTGGGCCGGACCGGTGCAGGGACTGGGACCGGTCCTTCCGCCTCGCCTGGCACCCGGGACCTGGTCGCAGTGGCCCTGCACGCGGGAGAGAAGGGCGCTGCCTCGAGGACCCGCCGGCCGCACGCGCAGCTTTCCAAGCGCTGCGCCGCTCTAGGAGAGCAGCCGGCTCCCGCGCTCCCGCCTGGAGAGTCCCAGGGCCGGCGCAGCCTGCTGGGCCGCCTCGGTGGGGTCGCACGGAGTCGGACACGCCTGCAGCCACCCAGCCGCAGCAGCAGCGCCGTTCTAGACCAGAAGGCGCCCTGTGCGGCTCCCGCTGCGGACTCCTTCCTGCCAGGTTATTGTTTCAAATAAGAGACACCTCTCAGTCCTTTCTCTGCCTCAAAAGCTTTTTGAAAAGCACACATCCTTTTCCTATTGGCTTCCAAAAAAAAAAAAAAAAAATCTTTTCCAAAATGAAGCGATTTTGGATGAAAGGTGTGTGAAGCTAAGGCAGCAATCAGAGTGAGTTTAAAGTGGCTTTAGTGAGAACTGTTTGCTCTAGTCAAGACCAAGTACACAGAAAATAATGAGACTCTCTTGAATCCTTGATTTTAAAAAACAGCAGCAATAAATGTGTAAATTCAACTAGAAAATGGAAAAGAGCCACATGTCCGTTTTGAAGTGACCCAATAATTCACAGTGTCCAGAATAATGGAAAGGTAATGATACTTTGATTTAAAGATGCTGAAAGAAAAACACCCATTAATAAGCTCATGAGGCAGTCAGTATTTATACTGATACCGTATATCAACCCATCTATGTGGAATCTAGGGAAATGGTATGGATGAACCTATTCGCAAAGCAGAAATAGAGACACAGACATAGGGAATGTATGTATGAACACCAGTAGGGGAGGGGTGGATCGGGAGAATGGGATTGACATAGTATTTTATATATACAGTGTACATAATTTATATACACTTAGCAGCAGCAGTATAAATATATATATATAGTATATATAATGGACGTTTTATATAGGGTTTGATCCCTGGGTCGGGAAGATCCCCTGGAGAAGGCAATGGCACCCCACTCCAGTACTCTTGCCTGAAAAATACCATGGATGGAGGAGCCTGGTAGGCTACCGTCCATGGGGTCACTAAGAGTCAGACACGACTGAGCGACTTCACATATATATATATATACACACACACACACACTGCTGCTGCTACTGCTAAGTCACTTCAGTCGTGTCCGACTCTGTGAGAACCCATAGACGGCAGCCCACCATGCTCCCTCGTCCCTGGGATTCTCCAGGCAAGAACACTGGAGTGGGGTTGCCATTTCCTTCTCCAACGCATGAAAGTGAAAAGTGAAAGGGAAGTCGCTCAGTCGTGTCCGACTCTTAGCGACCCCATGGACTGCAGCCCACCAGGCTCCTCCATCCACGGGATTTTCCAGGCGAGAGTACTGGGGTGGGGTGCCATTGCCTTCTCCGATATATACACACAATATGTGTAAAATAGATAACCAATAAGAACCACCTGCAGAGCTCAGGAAACTCTAAATCAATGCTCTGTGGTGACTTAAATGGAAAGAAATCTTAATTTCTTAAAAAGAGGGATATACGTGTGGCTGGCTCACCTTGTTACACAGCAGAAGCTAACAGAACACTATCAAGCAAATACACACCGATAAAAGGTTTCTTAAAGACAACTGCTGTGATTCTTCATCAGCCATTCTGGTTTTTTGTTTGTTTGTTTGTTTGCTTTTCTATGTGCTCAATCTTTCTAATGTCCAGAAGACCACATTTCACTTTTCTGCATTATTGTACCTGCTCATTTACAAAAGTCATTTACAGCTGGTATAACCTGAAGATGAAGCTGAAAACACAATGAGCCACAGAAATCAACGGCGTCAACAGTGCCGGTGTTCATATTGTAATCCAGAGCGAGAAACATCTAGGGCTTCCGCGGAGGCTCAGTGGTAAAGAATCTACCTCTCAGTGCAGGAGATCCAGGAGACATGGGTCAGGAAGATCCCTGGAGCAGGAAGTAAATAAGTAAGCGTTTATTATTTAGTTACACTAAACCTAAGGCGTTCTGGTATGTCCCTGCTGGAGTTAAAAGTGACACAAAGCCATCCCACTTCCATGGAGGGCACCACCAGCTGTATACAGAGGCAATAAGAAAGCGTAAAAATAAAATATACGCTGGGCATTCAAAGAGAGAGCTCTCCCCTTCTCTTTGGGTATCAGAAAGACTTTACAGAGGTGGTTGTACTGAAAACCAAACCTGAGGTGTAGTCATACAGTCAAAATTGAAAACCAGCTAAGTTATAGGATGAGTTTTCATCCTGTTTGAATATTAACCATTTTTGAGCTTGCACTCAGTACTGCATTCCGGAAATCATTAGAACATTAGCCGAGGGCCTGGCTGGTGTGGATGATGCCACCTGCTCTGCTTCTCAGCTCTCCACGTGAGCACGTGCTCAGAGCCGGGTACGCCCGCAGCCCTCTCCCTGAAAGGCCTCCTCTGTCCTTCCCAGAGACTGCATTCATGGGTTGTCCTCCCGTGATCACCAGCGTGCTCCGCCGCACCGCAGCCTGAGTGACGTTCCTGCAGGGCCCCCGACATCCTGAAGGAGGGATCAGCTTACTCACCTTTCCCATAGTCTTTGAGCATCTGCCTTCAGCCCCGTCTGAACCCCTGAAGCTTTCCCATTTTCTCCCTCTGTCTTCCGCTTGGTGGGACTGCCCCTGACTTGAGTTGCCATCAGAGATGCAGGTGTGTAGACGCAAGGGCTGTTCTGTCTGGGACATGTCTTAGTCCGCGTGGTCTCAGAATCAATCAGCATGCCCACGCTGTGCCTGTACATCAGAACCTTCCCCCAGGCACCTGCACACCAACATACGTGCACACACACACGCACACACACAAACGTACGTGGACACACACGCTTACTGCCTGTCAGTTTTCACAGTGGGAACCTAGAAAGTGCCTCCATGCCCATCAGAACATGAGCGGCAAGGTGAGTTTTGCACACCCAGACCACGTCCAAGCACTGAGAAGAACCAGGAGGATCCACGTGACAGAACAAGCTGTCCAAGACGCGGCTCAGAGCAAACCCGGTCTGTCCCGCCGTGTGAAGTGAACCCCCTTCTGCACGTTTGTAGACGCTTCTCCAGCATCTTGGGGCCGTGGGCCCTGGGCCGGACGGACACTCTCCTCCCAGGACGGTGCCATGACCTCTGTTCACCTCGCTTCTCCACAACCAAGGCCCCTGCCCAGCTCTGCTCTCAGACAGACCCCCCCCTTCCTGGGGAGGCCCTGGGCAGTCAGAGAGAGGCCCTCCGTTTCTGGAGAGTTCCATCTGTCCGCTCACCCCAAAAGCCTCCATGTCCAAGCCCCTAGAGCTCCAGGCAGACTGCCTTCACATCTCCAGTCACAAGCCCACAGCTCGCCCCTGGGCAGCCTGCAGCCATGCAGGCTGGGGGGTGCCCCTTCCCAGCCTTCTGCCATCCCCGGCGACGTCAGCATCCAGTGAGAACAGTCCTCAGGACTCCCGTTCCTGCCGCCCCGGCCGCCCTCCCCGCTGGCTGTCCTGGGAGACGGATGGATACCCTCCTTTTGGCTTCTGTGCTGAGTGATGGTGGGCACACTGGATATCGCTGGCTGATGGGGGCGCCAGGCTCCCTCTGACCATGCAGCTTCTCAGGAGAAGCACTTGTCCAGAATCTTCTGAAAGAGCAGCGCCGTTCCCCAAACCCCCACGAAAGAAAAGCCCACGGCTGGCAAGCCACGGAGAATCGTCTCTTTTTCCTTTTCTTTTTTCACTTCTAAGTTTTGCTGTTTCTCTATTTTTCTCTTTTATTGAAGTATAGTGGGTTTATAACACTGTGCTAATTTCTGCTGTACAGCGAAGGGGCTCAGGGCCCCAGAGAACAGGCCTGCAGTGGTCAGGGGGAAGGGAGAGGGGTGGAGAGGGGTCTGGGGCTGGGAGATGCAAGCGGTCGCCTTTGGAAAGGACCAGAAACACGGCACAGCACAGGCAATCATTTGGTGACTGCGTGATTGCGGACAGCTGGAGGAGAGCCAGGACGGGCCGGGCCGGGGCGGGGCAGGCGGCGGCAGCATCACGGGGTCCGCAGCGGGCTCCCCGGCGACTCCGCCTTCACTCCCCGCACCACCCTGGCCTGGCCTGGCCTGAGGTCCCCAGAGGAGCCATCGGCCGCTCCCAGGCCTGTCTCCCGAGCGGTGGGCTGTGCTGATCTGTGGTTCGGGCTGGCGTCTGAGGCCGCTGCACTCAGGGGGACTCTTCTACCTCCATCACAGGGTCGGGACGAGAGGCTGGCTGGCGGTCGATCATTCTTGTTCCCCACAACTGCCTCCTGCGCTGTCTTCCCCTCTTTCAAGAAACACAGATGATGTCAGATGCTGGAGACGAGGATGCATGAGACAACATCCCATTTGTGAGGGACTAACGGGCCGTGAGCACCAGCCCAGGTCTTAAAGTTGTCTTCACACATCGTACATAAGAAGAGCCTTCCTGTTCTCAGGCTGTGGTGACGTGGAAATCTGAGTACTTCGGTGTTTCAAGAAAGACCTTTTATGTTACGGAATCATTCAGTACGGAACGTGTTTCCCCAAAGTTCCTAGAGACACTATTGGATTCAACTCCTCAAACTTGAAAGGGTTCTGGGCTCTTTTTTGTGAATATTTCTTTTAAAAAGTGCAAAGATCTGACACGAAGTAGGAAATACTGTCTAACAGAGAAAATGTAGAGACATTTCTTTTTTCCCCAAGGCTCTAAGTCTGTATATATTTTTCATTTGCTTTGGAACAATGTCTGAGAAATACCTTTTCGTATTACAGGGTATTTTATAGGCAGTTTTTCTCTTTATTGGAATTGATGTGCTTGTCTGTTAAAAAAAAAAAAAAGATGTTCACGTAGCAGATAACGCTCATGATGTGATTTTGCACACAGATGTTGGCACGTATAGGGATGGCAGGGAGCACTCAGAAAACAACCGAAACCCACGGGACGGCGTCCAGCCCCTCTTCTGACTGTGAGCCAGCCTCTTGGCCCTCCCTGAGTCTCCTCCTTACCTTCTGTTTGATAAGCAGAGCTCCGTCGCCTCTTCCCAGACGGCAGGTAGGAACCAGAAAATTATCTTACAGAGTCTTGAGTGTGCTCCCCGCAAGGTTTTGAAGCCTAAATTCAAATTTATATCATGAATAAATATAATATTAAAAATAATAATGATAAAAGGAAGACACGTAATTCTTTCATTGCTTCTTTGCAGATAATCTTGCCTGTTCGGTCGCACAGTCGTGCTGACTCTTTGCGACCCCGTGGATGGTAGCCCACCAGGCTCCCAGAGTTTGCTCCCATGGACAGAGTAGCCTGGCGGGCTATGGTCCACGGGGTCGCAAAGCGTTGACACAACTGAGCACAAACACCGCTTAGTAAAGGGAAATGTAGCTGAACAACCAGTGTGCCTAACCCTGGAAAGTTCGCCAGTATGTACATGAAGGAGAGGCTAGCGGGATTCAATGCGCACAGTAAACTTGCAGAAATCAGATGAAAATATTTTATGATGCTTATGTCCAACTTCACAGGCAAAGCTTTAAGGCCATCCAGGATATTAACGACCTCAAGTGACAAAATGCAGAATGAACTGTATCAAATCAATCACGAGCAAAGAAAAATCAGGCAGGAACATCCTTCAAGTAGAGAGGCAGGCTGTTAAAGCCACAGATAAAAAGAGCCTGTGCTCCCGGTGCAAGCTAGAGAGGCAGGACTAGCCTGGAGAGCAAACTTGGTGGAAGGGTTCTTTCAAGGATTGGGCCTTATTTAATATTTATCTTTAAAAGCAAGTTAAGGGCTCTTTAAAGGATGTTTGCATGAGAGATTGGGTTTGCTTTCATTATTTGGTTATTTGTTGTTCCTATACAGCATTTTTAATCAAATGAAAACAGAGCTTTTAATAGATTTCATTTCTTTGAAAAACTAGCTCACTAAATTATTAAATGAAACTTTCTGCCTCAACAATCAGCGTTCCTCTGTGACTCCCCCTTGCCTCTGTCTGCCTCTCAGCCACCTTCCTTTGTGGGTTTTCCCCGACATTTTCAAGCTTCAAGAACCTCACAGCTGGAGCCCTGGGCCTCTTTGCTGAGGTGGGCAGGCGGGCGCTGAGAGGTGCTTGGGGAGTCAGTGCCGGAACCCATCTCTGCCTCCAAGGCCTCCTGAGCCCCATTCTCAGTGGGCCTGTTTCTGACCATCCTAGTCTCAGAGAAGATAACGTCAGACCTCAGGCAACTGGAGGCAAAGCCAAACCCCACGGTGGCAAGTTAGCACCCCCGCCCCCCTGCCCCGCCACCATCCCTCCAGTCTGGCTGAATTTCCTCCTGAGTCAGATCCATCCAGACCCCCATCTACATCTTGGTTTCATGTGTCCCCCAACCACAAGGCTTCACAGGAACCCCCTCCTCCCTAAAGACACCACGTGGGCCAGGTGGACCTCAGCGCTCTTCTCTCTGGGATCACACCTGGGACTGCTGTCCCGCCATGAACTGGGCGGCCGTCATACGCCCCACACCCAGCCCACCTGTGGAGAGAGGCCCCTCTGAGCATCGGAGGCCCCCCTCCTGGGGGATTCTCAAGCAGGCCTCACTGCTGGAGCGTCAGAAAGCTGGCCAGGGCCCAGGCATCGGCATTCTGTGTCTGTCCTTTCCCTGGGGGGCTGTCACACACAGCCCCAGGGGAGACCCCTCTTCTGGGCTGTGCCCTGCAGTGTCGGCTCCAAACCAAGGGAGGACAGCCAATCTGCCCATCCACGGAGGGTCTCCCGGCCCACCTGGAGGGCACTCAGCCTCTAAAGGGCAAAAGAATGGATGCCAGGCTGTCCGGGTGAACAGACATCCTCAGGGATGAAGGATGATCGTGGAATGAGTGTGTGCTCCATGGCCTTGAACAGCGGTCCTGATTAAACTGGTGGTGTGGCTCAGAACCTCCTCTCTGACAGTCCAGGCCCATCACTAAGCTCCTGAATATGAAACTCTGCTGGCCCCAAATCACACCCAAGTACGGCCACCCTCAGTGCCTGCTCCACCCCCACCCTAGGGCCACTGAACCTTGCTGCCACCTCCAGCCACAGTCACACGAACTAACACACCTGAACTGCAGGCTTTGTCCTTTAGATTTCTAAACGTGGTAAACCATAGACCTCTGAAAACACTGGTAACATCTAATCCTGAGGGTGACTGCATTTTCAGGATAAAAATCTGTTCTGGGACTTGGTGAGTGCAGTATGCTTATAAGGAATAGAATATGGAAATCTGCATTGTATCTGAGAATATCTGAGATAATTTACTGAAACGCTCCCTGGTTTCCTGGTTCACTTTCAACCAGGACGCCTAGCCCTTGGTCCTGGGAAGACATCAACTTCCCTCAGTGGGCCCACGAAGCCAGACCCCCTCTCTCATCCTAACCAGAGCACAAAGAACCCTTCAGACTAGCTTGTTTATGCAGCAGGAAAACCAACAGGCACATTTTCAAAAAGAATTGGACGTCATTAATTCTTATTGATGTTGAAACTTTCCTTTTTAGCAAAACAGAAGCTGTCGGGTGAGCATCATGTGCTATGTCAATAACAGGAAAGAAAATAAATGTTAAAACATGCTAAATAATTGCCCAACGGTACTTGTACTAATGACCGTAAACTTCTGCTATGCTAATTTTCTCTCCACTTTTAATTACTGATCAATAATACTTTACGGTTGACATTTAAAAATGCTGAACCACATGTAATAACACAGACTGAGAGAAAATCTACAATGTGGGACTGAATTTGCCAAATCAATAAACTTTGCCATTTGACAAATAGTAGCATGTAAACAGTCACCAAGATTAGCGCGTGTAAAGGACTAAGCCTGGAGTACTTCATTCTTGCTTGATAACACCAGGCCATACTGCCCTGATGGAGGCCCTCTGCTGGGAAAAACAGGGCAAGCCGTGTCCCCGGCTCTGGGTCCAACCTTCTCAACCAGAGAGAAACCCGCCTGGAAAATGCAGGACTCGGTGGTCCAAAGGGCGTTCTCCTTATTTACAAGGAATTCCTTCATAGAAATCAGAGGGTTTGTCCCATGTCTATGGTTAATAGGACCGTAAAGGCACTGGATACAGATGTATGAGTTTAAAACCATCCCCCTGTGAGTATAATAATATGCACGTCACTCATTTGAAATTTAAGGGATAGAATCAATAAAATGCCCATCTACCTTGGAGACCAAAGGAAAAGAAGCCTTAAACTCCCATGCAGATCCCAGGAAGATCAGTTTCTGTGGAGTGCCATGGTGGGAGAGGCCGTCTTCAGTGGGACTGTTACGTGCAATAACAATAAACCTAGACCTCCAGTAACTCAAGTGCGTGTTATACCTTCTCCTGCACTGGAGGAGGACGTGGTCAGTCTTCCTGAGTTGGGTCTTCTGTGGGTTGGGCTGTTGAGCATGTTTCCAAAATGGTAGTGGTCAGCAGGCCCTCGCATCCTCTCCTTTGCCTCAGCATCTTCCTGGGGGACATTTGTCAAGTAAAGGCTGGATAGTCAAGGCTGTGGTTTCCCAGTCATCATGTACGAATGTGAGAGCTGGGCCATAAGGAAGGCTGAGCCCAAAGAGCTGACGCTTTTGAACTGTGGTGCTGGGGAAGACCCTTGAGAGTCCCTTGGACTGCAAGGAGATCCAACCAGTCCATCCTAAAGGAAACCAACCTTGAACATAGGACTGATGCGGAATGCTTTGACCACCTGATGTGACGAACTGGCTCATTGGAAAAGACCCTGTTGCTGGGAAAGACTGAAGCAAGAGACGGGGGAAGCAGAGGATGAGGTGGTTACATAGCATTACCGTCTCAATGGACATGGATCAGTGAAGGACAGGGAAGCCTGCTGTGCTGCGGCCCATGGAGGCAGACACGGCTTAGCCACTGAACAGGACAACAAGGCTGAAAACCAAGCAGAAGGTGTCACCTCACGTCTTGGGCCCAGGGCGTCCAGCGGCTTCTACATTCGGTTCCTATTCCCCATGGAACTTTCAGCAATTCCGTCTACGTCACACTCCTGTTTTCATAGCAACATCACCCACCAGAAATGGCTCCCTGGGTCTGCTCAGCGTGTGGGATTCAGAACCGTTTTGATTAAACAAAACGGCAGGAGCGGAAGAGCACCCTCGGGAGCCGTGTCCTGCCCGGATCTGTAAGCCTGGGCCTCCCGTGGGGGCTCCTCTTCCCTACGCTGGGGTCACTGGGGTTTCCAGACGTTTCATTTTCCTTTGCCAGGTGCTCGGTGACCTCGGTGCTTTGCCCTCCTCCACGCAGTCCTCCTGCACCCAGCCTGCAGCTCAAAATATCCCTGGTTCTGCCTTCGACATATGGTTACAGTTGCATCTCTCAGGAATGCCTGCCCCTCACGTCACCTGACCAAGCCCTACATGTCCCTCAGGGGCCCAGGTAAGCCAACTGCTGGTTCTAAGTCTCCCTTCCTTGGCTCCCAAGCCTGG
>SJYX01013013.1:0-18545 GCA_006410675.1 Oreotragus oreotragus | reverse complement strand
GGGATACTCAATCTGCTAGAGAAACAGCAGCAGGCAGATAGCTTCCCGGAAACAGGAAACGCCTTTATGAGAACTTCAGCATTATTTCAATTCTTCTACGTACTTTTTCTCACCACGTGAACCCTGTGCATGTGTGCCTGCTCAGTCACTCAGTTGTGTCTGACTCTTTTGTGACCCCATGGACTGTAGCCCTCCATTCTCCTCTGTCCATGGGATTATCCTGGCAAGAATTGGAGTGGGTCGCCATTTCCTCCTACAGGGGATCTTCCTGACCCAGAGATTGGACCCTTATCTCNCCCTGTGCATGTGTGCCTGCTCAGTCACTCAGTTGTGTCTGACTCTTTTGTGACCCCATGGACTGTAGCCCTCCATTCTCCTCTGTCCATGGGATTATCCTGGCAAGAATTGGAGTGGGTCGCCATTTCCTCCTACAGGGGATCTTCCTGACCCAGAGATTGGACCCTTATCTCCTGTGTCTCCTGCACTGGCAGGTAGGTTCTTTACCACTGAGCCACCTGTGAGGGCCCCCTATGAACCCCACCTTGTAACAGATACAGCAAGTTCAGTGATACATGAAGTCAACATCACATCAGGCTTTTAAAACAACTACTGTGTATGGGGGTGTGGGGGTGGGGCGGGGACGGTGGATAGAAAGAGTTTTGGCCCTCTTTTCTGAAGACACAGAGAAAGCTAAAAATCGAGGCCTAAGAATCTGCCACAAGTCTGGGATGAATGTGCATGTTCGGTGTAGTGGTTTGGAGGAAGGAAGGAATGAAATCAAAGCAGAATCCACCTGGGGTAGGCGAGGCTGGGCCTCTGTGTGGAGGTCTTTCAGGTATCTGGGTTGGTCCCTCTCATCTTCCCAATCTCTCTGTTCTTATGGCCCAATCTACAGATCCTCATCCCTTATCCAGTCCTCTCAAGGGCAAGATTTATTTAGCAATTCAGAATTTTGTGTTTTCAATAATTTATTCCATATATTCCATAATAATCCCAGCAGATTTTGGGGGCAGTCCTTTATGATCCAACAAATTAATATTTCTATGACACAATTGTATAAATAGTCACACTAAGTGGAATAAGCAGAGATAATAAATAGCCATGTGTCATCTTGGGTCAAGGTTTGTGGCCAAAGGATTTTGACTCAAATTTCAAAAAAGTCTAATTTTTAGAGCATTTTGGATGTCAGGATTGTGGGTCNATAAATAGTCACACTAAGTGGAATAAGCAGAGATAATAAATAGCCATGTGTCATCTTGGGTCAAGGTTTGTGGCCAAAGGATTTTGACTCAAATTTCAAAAAAGTCTAATTTTTAGAGCATTTTGGATGTCAGGATTGTGGGTCGGGGGTTTTAGCTCTGTACTGCCTCTCTGCTAGGGACCTCTGAATTCAGATCTTAAGCTTGGCCTTTCCCTCGCCCTTGGCTGTCTCAGAGGTGTCTCCAGCCATACCTGTCCAAATTCTGCTCCTGATGTCCACTCCTGACCTGCCCCCTTCCTAGTCCTCTCCTGCTTGGTCAAGGACAGCTTCATGTTTTGCTCAGGCCCCACAACTCCATGCTAGCCTTAAGCCCTCTCTTTATCTCATGCACTGCATCTAATCCATTAGGAATCCTTTGGCTCCACCTTCAAAATATGTTCAGAAACTGACCACTTCCTCTCACCTCCACTATCCTACCCCTTCCTAGTCATCTTCCCTGGATTATTTTGATAGCCTCCACCTCTCAACTGGATTATCATGATATCCTCTGAACTGGCCTTCCTGCCTCCTCTCTCACCCCCAAGGTTTATTCTCCACACAATAGCCAGAGTGATCCTGTCAAAGTGCAAGTCACAGCACATCACTGCTCTGCTCAGACTTGCCTCTGGCTTCCCATCTCACTCAGCGACAAAGCCGAGTCCTCACCACACCCCACCTCTGGGACCTTGTCACTGGTGACCTTCCTCACTCTGCTCCTGTCTCCCCATCTCCTGCCCTGGTGAAGACCAAGTCCTCTCCTACCTCCCTGCCTTTGCACCTGCTCTTCCCTCTGCTTGTTACACTCCTGTTTTCCTCCTAGAAATCTGCAGGCCTGACTCCTTGAATGTCAAGAAGGCCTTTCTTGATAACCTTAGATAAATGGACACTCAGTCACCAAACCCAAACTTTTTACTCACCTTTTGACAAATAAAACATGAAATACTCGGCAGGGAAACCAACAAAAGGTTTAACAGGTTAGAAAAGATCTATTAACTGAAACTTATTTTCTGTTACATCTACTCTGGGCAGTGAACAAAGCATTGACTATTAGAAGGATAGACTCAAAATTTTTGAACTTTATTTTCCTTTGATGCCTTTGAAAATCTGAGGACTTTTCTGTGCTTGGACTTTTTGTGTGCTTTCTTCTACTTATTTCAATCCCTGCCTCTGTTAATTAGTGATTGAAGATAGCCCTACACTATCCTTACAAAGTGGATGGAACTGAGAGCCCCTCTCATATGGTCTTTAATACAGTATAATTGTGATATAGGTCTTTTCTGTACTTGTCCAAAATATATGGAAATCTGATGTCCACAAGAGAAAGTCACAGGTTAAGAACTATTCTAGCATTCAAAGTTTGGACAACTTTCTGATCCTCTTTGCTATGAACTTCAGGAAATATCTTTCTTTCTAGTTCAGATGTTGGTGGGACTTCAGCACGTGCATGTCTGATTTGTGAATCCAACTGTATTTGCCTGTTCATTTTACAAGGCCTGCAACTTCATAAATGTGTAGAAAAAAAGCAGAATTTTAAGGAGAGTTGCTCATTTTCAGAGAATAAATAGTCCCTACTTTCATGTATTGTTTGTATCTGAAAACCAATATAATCATTTATTTATAGAAAAAGCCCAGTTGAACATTCACACATGCTTGTTAGGTTACATGTTAAGGTAGGCTTTATTCCAAAAAACTAGAAATTGTATCAAACTTATTTTATCTTCTTTACTATTTTGGCACAAAATTTAAAAATTTTTAAATTTAATGTTTTCCTTCAAAATTAAACAGAGTCAACTGATTAATATCTAATTGAAGATAAGATTTTACTGATGTTGACCTGCCTATTAAATTCAATTTTCCTCTGTATTATGTGTTTGCTGTCTATGCTTGGTTTTTTTAGAACCAGCACTTTACATTTTTTATAAATTTTCTTTAAAAAAATTATAGGACAGTGAGGACAAATGAGAGAATATACTCCTAAGCTGCTGCTGCTGCTGCTAAGTCACTTCAGTCGTGTCCGACTCTGTGTGACCCCATAGACGGCAGCCCACCAGGCTCCCCCATCCCTGGGATTCTCCAGACAAGAACACTGGAGTGGGTTGCCATTTCCTTCTCCAATGCATGAAAGAGAAAAGTGAAAGTGAAGTCGCTCAGTCTGTCCGACTGTTAGCGACCCCATGGACTGCAGCCCACCAGGCTACTCCGTCCATTGGATTTTCCAGGCAAGAGTACTGGGGTGGGGTGCCATTGCCTTCCCCGATACTCCTAAGAATGCCTGTAAAAACAAAGATAGTGATACCACATGGCTAGATGTTATCCCAGTATGGTTATATCATAGCAGAAGTGCTTGGTCATTACCTGGTTGACAAAGTCTATGCTGGTAGGAAAGTTTGTTAAATGGAAGGTAGTTTAAGAGGTAACTGTATATAAGGTGTAAAAATGTGGGACACATCATCCCACAAAAATGGAGGAAGGGTATCGTCATCGTACAAAGGAGATTTAATCAAAACAAACGATTTTGAAACTAGTACATTCTATTTGGCTGAGCTACTGAAGCTTCTCTTAAGATGTTCTAACTGTCCCCAAATGAGGAACATGCCTAGCTACTAACCCCTTGTAGCTAGTGATTAGGATTGAGTAGTGCTGTGAAACACTGACCAGAAAATTATACTTTTATAGAAGCATGTAGAGTGAACATAATTTGTCCTATTTTTAGCTTGCACCTTAAGGAAATCTGCAGTGAAAATTGGGATAACTGAGTGTCTTTATTTTCAGCTATAGATAATTTATTGAGATGTCTGACTGGATTGCTTGACCTTACTGTGCCTCAGTTTCCTTACCTGTAAATGAGGGGACTGAGCCACACAATGTCATTCAAGCAACATGTTTATTGTTTGACTTTTTAAATGACAAAAGTTATAGTAGAAAGTAGAAGAAAAGATGAAGTTTAGAAAGCTATGAATATGCCCAAAGAAAAATCACATATTATTTCATTCTCTGTGGATAACATTTTATTTTTTAAAAATTGGGTCATAGTATACATATTCCTTTGTTATTTCATTTTCTTTCCATTTTTAATATCATATTTTGCATATCTTTCCATGTCATTAAGTATAATTCTACAAGTTTTTTTTTTTTTTTTTTTCAATGGCATGGTATCTAATGATTTGAATATGCTACAATTTATTTAAATAGTTTGCTATTATTGGACAATTAGTTTCTAATTTTATACTCTTCAAAATGTTGTAATAATGATCCTTGTATTTAAATCTTCTTGCACATGTGTGATTTGGGATAAATTCCCAGAAATGGAATTGCTACGTCAAAGGATATAATGGCAAACCGCCCTACAAATTTTGTGCCAATTTGCACTTCATTAGCAGTGTATAAGGGGGTCTATTTCTCCTCTGCTCTCAGATAATATCATTTAAGATGATATATCTTTGAAATTTTCATTCAAGGTGGCCTTGGAGCAAATACGTTGATTGCTTTGCCTTCTCAAGATCCCAATTAAATAATAGAAAAGTGAAATGATGGGAGATACAATTTTATAACAATAAGTGAGCAGAAAGATTCCATCAACAAACCATTTCAGTGAATTTTTGGGAAAAGAAAGGAGAGGGCAGGGGGCAACCATGGGATGGAATAGAGATACAGAGGAGCCACAGCCCAGAACATGTGTGGAAGGGTACCAGAGGCCTGCCTAGAGCTAGCTTGTGCTGCAGAACCCTCAAGGAGCTCAGGCATGGAGACTCAGTCACCCCAGAGGCAGGAGTGAGATGTGCAGCTGAAAGCAAGTGACTGCTTGAAGGTCTATATGTAGAATATACCAAATAATAAGAATTTCTAGAGAAAATGAAGAAGTCAACAGCAAAGGACACATAGAAGAATCTATCCCACAAATTCAATAAATCCAAAGAACAAATACAATGAATCAAAAAAAAAAAAAAAAAAAGATACCCTGCGGCATATCATGGAATTTCAGAACTCTGAGGCTAAAAGAGATCCTAAAACTTCCACAATGCAGACTACTAACCACACATTACTAATCATGGCACAAGATCCTAAAACTTCCAGAGAATGAAGACAAAATAATGTCACCTACTAAACAAAAGCAACCAGGCTGATATTAGAGTCCACTGGCAATATTAATGTTAGAAAAAGTTCTGATAATGATTTTTTTTCTTTTTTTACCTAGAACTCTATAGCCAACCTCTAAACTATCAATTATGTGTGAAGACAGGCATGCAAGGTCTTAGAAAGCTGGCTTTCTATACATTCTCAATCAATATATCAATCAGAATGTACTTTACTGGCAAAAACAAGGGAATAACTCAGAACAAGGAAGATGATGGATTCCAGCAACAGTGACCGCATACAGTAGGTCAGGTACTATAACTGTGCAGGAGACCAGAGAGCAGTCAGCCCAGATTAGGGAGAAATGGACAGCGAAGGTCAACAGAAGGGCAGACCCTTAAAAAAGGGAACCCAGGGGAAACTTAAGGATCTGAGAAAGGGAATTGATAGAGTGAAAAAAAAAGGCAATCTATTTGAATTTGATGCCAGGTATATTCTTCATTGAGTGGCATATGGGTTGTCACATTGGACTCATGGAAAAGAAAGTATATGTGATAACATTTACAAAGTTATAATTTTACATAAATACTATTAATTCATTTTCAAATGTTGAAACCAAAATATACACAAAACATGGGACTCAGCTACAGTTCAGAAAGAATGTCAGTATTGTTAACATTGATGTGTGCGTACTTAGTGACTCAGTCAGGTCCAACTCTCTGTGATTCTGTGGACTGCAGCCCACGTAGCTTCTCTGCCCATGGGATTTTCCAGGCAAGAATACTGGAGTAGATTGCCATTTGCTCCTCCAGGGATCGAACCCGTGCCTCTTGTGTTGGCTTCTTTACCACTGAGCCACCTGGGACACCTGTCAACACTGATAGTCGAACAGTAAACATGTGAAGGATAGGGGTGGGGCTGGAAGTATTCATGGTCTCCAGTTAGAATGGAAGGTCAAGGGATATGGTCTATAGTTGATGAAATAAGAAATTGACATTTAGATTGCCTTTTTGCAGTTGTAGAGAAGAATAGAGAAGGAATTGAGAACTGCAGTGTGTAATTATTTTGTAGAGGGAGGAAAGTGAAGTGAGGTGGTGAGTGAACTAAATTCTCATCTATCACAGCAGCAAGGCAAGAGCAAATGTCTAAAACAGAAATCCGGAAACTGAAGTATAAACATATTATTTAAGGACACTGTAGTGAGGGCTAGAAAAACCCAAATAGAAATTATTAAAATTGGCTTCCTCTGGGGAGTATGGGGCAAGAGACTGCTCCCTCTCATTGTAAGTTCACATGTAGCTTTGATTTTTAAAAACTGAACACATCATGGTACTTAATTTTGTTTATATTTTAATAAACAAATAACTCAAGAATACATAGCCCCAAGGAAACTCTGCCTAATTTGACAGGCAAAAGAAAAAAGTCTTACCCTTAGTTAAACTTGCATTACTTTGCTTATTTGAACCAAGTGTTTTCAAAGTAGCTTATGAATCTTAGCTTTCATGCCTCTGTGATTTGCCGGGGTCCAGCCCCGGTGGATCGAGGGACTTCGAAGCCGGGACAGCGTTCAAAAGGTCTCAGGTGGTTTACCTTATCTTCTGGCCAAGAGACCTGTTAACATTTTTATGGCTCTCTTCCTGGATAATCGTCTGTCAACCAGAAAACTCCTTTTCCCTAGAAGTGTTTTTTCTTTACTCTGCATCACCCTCAAAGTACTAAATAAAGTTACATTCCTGTAGAACAAAGGTGCAGTGGGTTATAACAAAGAAAGTACTTAACTCAAAGATCTAATGTTGCTAATACCGGGTCTACTACTTGTTTTTCTATATACCAACTATATCTAAAAATAAAGGATATGAAAACTTGGCAGCAAGTATTGGCTCAACAAATGAAACCTTTAATCCATCCTATTCTAATGATTTTGACTCCTCGGAAGCCCCTACATTACTAGGATGTTTTAAGCTTTCTGTGCCTCCCGCGGTTGCGGTTGGGAGGCCTCAAACAATCACATGCTCAGCTGTACGAGTCCTGCAGGCAGGCTAGAAAGCCATCAGAGGGGTTTTTGGATTGGAACACTCATATTATGCCCAGGAGATTTATTATCTAAAAGCTCTAAATTTTTTTCCAGAAAAAGGTGGTGGGGGGACAGCCCCCTGTTAATGTCAGAAGAGTAGGTGGAAAGCATAACACAGTAAAGCAGGCAGACTCTGGTTTTGGGGGTGGATGTTCAGGAAACTCCAGGGGGAACCCCTGAAGCCTGATCACGTTCTTGCGTTTTGTCAGGCTTCCTTCCACATGACCTTGTCACAGGTGGGATTCCTCACGCTGGCCTCCGGCAGTGATTTTTATAAAACCCTTCTTTTCCCCATCAGGCATGGTTCCAACTATATGATGCAAGTGAAGTCACTCAGTCGTGTCTGACTCTTTGTGACCCCATGGACTGTAGCCTACCAGGCTTCTCCATCAATGGGATTTTCCAGGCAAGAATACTGGAGCAGGTTGCCCTTTCCTTTCCTGGTGGCTCAGACGGTAAAGCATCTGCCCGCAATGCAGGAGACCGGGTTAGATTCCTGGGTTGGGAAGATCCCCTAGAGAAGGAAATGGCAGTCCACTCCAGCACTCTTGCCTGGAAAATCCCATGGACGGAGGAGCCTGATAGGCTACAGTCCATGGGGTTGCAAAGAGTCAGACACGACTGAGTGACCTCACTTTCTTTCACTTTCACTTTCTCCAGGGGATCTTCCTGACCCAGTGATCGAACCCAGGTTTCCCACATTGTAGGCAGGCACACACTTTACCCTTTAAGCCACCAGGGAAGTCACTTAATGATGATATGATGCAAAGCAGTGGCAAATAGGACTTGTTATACAGAAAATCTCAATACAGCAATATTTCTAGGAGGGCATTTACTCCCTGAAACTGGGCATCCTGCCCTGTGTTTGTGTCTTGTAATCCAAACCTCCTAGTGGTTTTGCTGTGGGATTGGTGTTCCTTCAATGATGAACTCCAAGAGGACGATGAAAAAGCTTTACTTTCATTATTCTTGTTCCCAAGAAGCAACTCTGCCTTCATGCACACAGCATGGGCTCCATGAACAGCTTACAATGTGTTCTTTCTCCAAGATCTCCTTGAGTCCTTACCTTTGATTGGGCCCAAGGTAACAGGAGCATTGGATAGGGAGTTGGAGAGCCCTGCCTTAATGCAGGCTCCCCCTCTTCAAGCTGTGAGGATGTGGGCAAGCCACTGAAATCCCTGAACCTGTTTTCTTATTCCTGAAATGGTTAAAATAAGACTCTCTCGTCCAGATAAGATGTGCGAAGTGCTCAGTAAAGGGTGTCTTATTAGACTTGTGATTATTAGCATGAATAAGAGTCTCTCTTTTTGAGACTCTCAGAGTGTTAAATAACAGTTATAATGTCTTAGGTTTTGAAGGGAGTCAGGAACTGAACACCTTTGTGAGCCATTGGTAAAGGTCCTGCTAAGTTGTGATATTATAGAGACAGAAAAGTTCCTGGTCTGGAGATAAATTTTCTGTAATCTTGAGCTCCTTACTGGGGCTTGGCTCTGTTCTACGTGGATCCATTGCATTCTACGTGCAGTCTCTACTGATTCCCTGCCATGTGCCCAGTCCTGGATCAAGAACTGTGGACCCCTCCTCCCCCTAAAAGGGACGTGTGACTCTTCCCCAGAGGGTCTCAAAGTCTAGGCAGGCAATAACCCTAACGACTTGACAGCTGACATTGAGAGGATTCTAGCAGTGTGTCAGGCGCAGCGCCAAGTGCTTTACCCTCTCATTTGATCCTCACAACACTCTGAAACATGTCGCACTGACATTCTAAATGTGTAGGTGAAGAAACTGAAGCAGGGGCCACACAGCTTGTGACAGGCAGAGCTGGGGTTAGGCTAGCTTCAGAGCCTTGACACTCATTCACTGTGATTGGCTTAGTGTAAAAATTAGGAAACATGGAATAAAACACATGGATACGAGAATATGCAGTGAGAGAGAGCATTGTAAAGCAAAATGCAAAGTGCAGATGGGTAGTGAGTATTTTTCACTTCAAAATACTGGGGGTAAGTGGTTGCCTTTCCTACTGTTTGCACTCAGCATCTCCTCATGGTTTACACATGTACTGTCACCCCTGAAAGAAGAGAGGAAAATGACACCCTACCTGGCGATACTTTGTAAGCCATTGCACACCCTTGGCATTAGATTTGGCACTTTTGGATGTTTTCTCAGCTCAGGAAAGCATCTATATACACAGACTTATTTGTTTTTAGCCACCTCTGTCATCAGAGGGAGCCAGCTCTCTGGGTCTATTTCTGAGCCTGTTGAAAAGAGGAAGCAGGTGCTAGCTGAGTTGACTCCTTTTGTGGCCTGTGGGGAGCTGGAATTTGTAACAGGCCTCCAGTTCGGCCAACAGGGCTTCCACACCAAGATGCTGGCTACTACTCTGTTGGTATCTAGGACCTGGCTATGGGGATGGGCAAGCAATGTGTCAGACAGTTTTGAGGGGCGTTTATTTAAGATGTGTCTGGGAACGGAAGCAAGCTACTCTCTGGGGGACTGGAGGTTAGAAATAGGTAGTGAAAAAAGGTGTTGGCTTAAATATTGTGACAAGTTCACACAAGGACACGATTTTTTTCAGTTGGACTAAAATTGCTTTACAATGTGGTGTTAGTTTTTGCTGTACAAATTGTGAATCATCCATGTGTATACATATATCCTCTCCTCCTAAGCCTCCCTCCTATCCCCCATCTGACCCCTCTAAATCATCACAGAGCACTGAGCTGCACTCCTGTGCTATATAGTCGCTTCCTGCTGGCTATCTATTTCACACATGGTAGTATCAGAGAAGGCAATGGCACGCCACTCCAGTACTCTTGCCTGGAGAATCCAGTACTCTTACCTGGAGAATCCCAGGGACGGGGGAGCCTGGTGGGCTGCCATCTACGGGGTCACACAGAGTTGGTCATGACTGAAGTGGCTTAGCAGCAGCAGCGGCAGTGTATATATGTCAATGCTACTCTCTCATTGGTCCCACCCTCCCCTTCCCTCACTGTGTCCACAAGCCCGTACTCCAGGTCTGCATCTCTGTCCCTGCCCTGCAAACAGGTTAGGAACATGATTTTAAAAGTCAAATGGTTCAAAAGAGCATAGAGTAAGGAATAATGCTCCTTTTCTGATTTCTGGCCCCTCAATACTATAGTTTCTATTCCTGTTGATTAAGACTCTTTCTAGAGAGAATCTCTGCCTAACGAGTATGAGTGTGTATGTGTTTGTATACCCATATGCTCACCCATTTTATTCACATGATAGCCTGGCATAATATACCCATTACACTATACTTTTTTTCCCACTTACTATAACCCAGAGATAGTTTCATATAGGTCAATACATTTAGATCTTTTCCTTCTTTTTATAGGGCTTGCATAGTGACCTACTGAATGATTTCCCATGATTTATTCAAGTGTCTCCTGATCATGGATATTTAGGTCCTTGAGGTCATTAAAAGCCATTCTAGAACATTTGGCCTATTTTTTTGTTTTGTTTTGTTTTGCATATGAGGAAATTGAGATCCACACACAGAAAGACAGGTTTAAATAATTCAGCAGAGAACCTACATTTTGGATGTTTTTCTTGCTATTACTGTATTTTGATCACAGAAAGACAAGAGAAGGTGGCTGTGAGTGTTTTGCACATGTGGGTGGGTGTGTGAATATATGCCTACACAGGTAGGTGTACATTATGTTGGGTGACAGATGTGTTCTTGAAAAACTCTGAATGAACCCTTTTATTTTAAAAAATGGAATATGAAATTTTAAATGCCCTGAGGGTGGGAAGATGATTTATTATTTAAAGAAAAATTGTAGAGCAATCCTTATGTGAAATGATGTCTTCATTTCTTCCTTTTTTGAAAACGACTTTATTGAGGTATAATTTACATGCAAGAAAACGCATCCATTTTAAGTGTGTGACTTGATGTGGTTTAACAAATGTATGCATTCATGTCACCACCACCTAATCAACATATAGAAAAGTTTCATCTTCCCCAAAAGTTCTTCTGTGCCTCTTTTTAAAAAAAAATTGAATATTTACTTTACCATTGTAAAATACAAAACTCAAAATCATTCAGTCATCCTCTATGCCTCATTGAATCCAGTTCTCATCTCCACCTCCAGGAGATCGCTGATAGTCTTTTTGTCATGATAGATTCGTTTCGCCTGTTCTAGGACATTATGTAAATTGAATCATATAGTATGTACTCGTTTGTATTTGGCTTCTTTCCCATAGCATTCAGTTTGTGGTGTGTACCAGGAGTTCATTCTTTACTGCTGAGTGAAAGTCTATCATATGGATGCAGCCTGGTTTACTTATTCATTGATCTGTTCTTGGACATTTGGGTTGTTTCCAGCATTTGATTGTTATGAATGAAGCCACTAGGAACATTCGTGTATAGGTTGATGGTTTCCCAATGCAGAAGACATCAGTTCGATCCATGGGTTGCAAAGATTCCCTGGAGTGGGGAATACTGGAGTGGGAAATGGCCACCCATTCCAATATTCTTGCCTGGAAAACTCCATGGGCAGCAGAGTCTGGCAGGCTACAGTCCATGGGCTCGCAAAGGGTCAGACATGACAGAGCACGCATGTACGTGGTTATGTGATGGCTTCCCATGTAAATAATCTCCATAATTCAGTTGTAAAGATCCTCTTTTCATCCACGGCACCAACATTTATAAATATTATTAAATCCCTCCAGTGTGCTGGACAGGCAGAGTTTTGCCCTGCAGGATATACACGAAAGTCTGCATAATATCTTTGCACTACCATGGAAGGTGTTTGAGATAGAAGCCGTCCTCTTCTCCCTTTATTTCATGAAAGTAAGTACTGTTGGAAGCCTGTGAACCGAGTGGAACTCTTAAAATATTTAATTATATGTGTACCCTCTGCTTTTTAACCAGCCAGTGCTCTCTACCCATCAAGCTAGCAGCAAACTCCTCTAATGAAGAGTCTTTAGTTTAATTGGCTGCTAACTCCAAAATCAGCACCCAGCAGCTGCTTAAGAGCAGCCATTGCGGTCTCCACATTTACTGCCTTCCAGAAGCAGTGGCTAGGAGGCAGGCCACCTGCTGCATGAAGATCTCCTGCTAGGTCTGGCTTGCTTTTTCCATGCCCAGCACCTCTGGGGATGGTAGTGTGCCTGAGGGGTCTCCAGGGGAGAAGAGCCAGCAATAAAGAGGATGCAGGCCTTGGGAAGTGGGTCCTCTGCCTCAGAAAGAAGCCACGAGTCTTCTCCCTCCTTCTTCTTCCCACTTCCTCCTCCCTCACTCCCCACCCTCCTCTAGGAAATAAAAGAAACAGTCTATTATCTAGGGCTTAATTGGTATAACAGGGGCGGTGCAGCCTCCTTCTCCTTTCTGGAGTCATCTTTTTCTGACCCACTCTCTCCTTTTTGCTTCTTTCCAGGCCCTAGTGCCTGACAACAGATGGAAAAGGAAGTGAAACTCAGATGGGGCCTCTGTGACCTTTGTGGGCTGTTCTGAGGAGAGGTTTGCCTCGAGGTCCTCAGTGAAAGTGGAGCCTATAGTTCGTAGGAAGCTTGACTATGAATTTTTTACTTCCTTTGTCTCAAACCCCATTACCCCCAAACACAGGCATGCACAGTGACACACAGCAGTGACAGCTAAACCGGCTGCATGGGTGGGGTGCTAGTCCAGTGGTCAGAGTTCTTGCTGGACAGGTGTGGTGGGGTGGGAGGAATAGAGGTTGCTGAGAGTGGGGCGCTGAGGGGGCAGGTTCTGACTCTGCTGCTCATCCCTGACTCTGAGCTCATCCCCAGCTCCGGAGGACTGGTCCCCAGAGATGACCATGTGAACGCTGCCCCTGCAGTTGTGTGTGCTCTCACTAGCCTGTTTATCTTCCTTAACTTCAGTTTTCTCATTTGTAATGTTGCTAATAATACTTGTTACCTTACAGGTTAGTTGTGAGGAATCAACGAATAATGCTTGTGAAGGACTTTGTGAAGGGTCAGGCAACATCCAACAAAGTGCCTGTAGGTCTTTTTGCTTTTCAGAGATGGCTTTTTGCTGGTTTTGATGGTTTGAGCTCTTTCCCTGTTGCTTTGTACCGAATTTGCAGAAGTGGAGATCTTGTTGATGCCCAGACCTTCCCCAGGTGGGGGAAGGGGAGGATAGGTGAGGTATCCAGGGCATTGCCCTGCCTTACACTGACCTGGCTGGGGAGCCGGTCAGTTGCACCTGAGAGGAACAATGAACCCACAAAGGACACAGCCAGGGGCTGCCCACTGTGGGCTGGATGGTGCTTGAGATGGGAACCCTATCAAAGTCATCTCTCCTGTGTGCTCGAGGCAGCAGCGCTGTGCAGGAATCCCACTGAAAGTCTTCTGAACCCAAGTTTTTCAATCTGAAAAGTGGGGAATATGGATGGGAGATTGTTGCTGTTGTTTAGTTGCTCAATTGTGTCTGACTCTTTGCAACCCCATGGACTGTAGCCTGCCAGGCTCCTCTATCCATGGGATTCTTCAGGCAAGAAGACTGCAGTGGGTTGCCATTCCCTCCTCCAGGGGCTCTTCCTAACCCAGGGCTCAAGCCTGGGCCTCCTGCACTGCAGGCAGATTCTTTACCATCTGAGCCACTAGGGAAGCCCTCACAAGAGATTAGATGAACTAATTCAGGTAAAAAAAACCTCAATACAGTGTCCCAGGCCTGGCAGAGACAACACGTGGTCATCCTCTGCTTCTTATCTCATAATCACCTCATGACCTTCTGATGAACAGGGGCTATAGCCATTTTTTGCCCCTGGGTTTCCTGCCAAGGGAGGGTGCAATATTCTCACCTTGGTTCTACATCTGATACTCAAAGCACTGTAAAATCATCAGATGTACTGGAATATATAAAATAATATCAACTTCGGGTAAGAAAATGCTTTGTGGCAGGTTGGGGGAGAGTTTGATACAGTGGAAAGAACATCACATCAGATTAAGTAGCAAATTTAAATGCTTGACTTTTGAATAACAACTGTCACTGGGCTCAGTCACTAAGCTGTGTCTGACTGTTTTGTGACCCCATGGATTCTAGCCCACCAGGCTCCTCTGTCCATGGAATTTCCAAGGCAAGAATAGTGAGTGGGTTGCCATTTCCTCCTCCAGGGGATCTTCCTGACCCAGGGATGAAACCGGAGTCTCCTGCATCTCTTGCATTGGTAGCTAGATTCTTTACCACTGAGCCACCTGGGAAGCCTTTAATAACAATAGCAGCAACAATTACTGAGTGTTCTGTGCCAGGCACCATGCTATGCACTGTACATAGATTTTGCATTTTACATCAGGACAGCCCCAGTGTCACAGGACCTGTTATTGGTTCCATTTCACTAAGGAGCATTCTGAAGCTTAGAGGAAATAGTTTCTTGCTTCAGGCTGGAGAGCAGCAAATTCACTCTTAACCACTATATACTGAGTAGCTCCTAAGTGCCAAGTGCTTTGTATGTATGTCTTGTGGAATTTTCACAGCAACCTGTTTCACAGATGAAGAGATAGAGGTTGAGGTTCAAAGAGAATACATAATTGACTGACCTGTAAGTGACAAAACTGGGATTCAGTCCTGATCTGACTCTAAAGGTTGTGTTTATCTCCCCCATGGTTCTCCTGCTTTGCTTCTGGCCTCAGCTGAAGGTTGAAAGAGAATCATAGTCAAAAACGGAGATAGTTTCTAGGAAAGTGTATCAAATAAAGGCACGAGATTCAAGGCAATTTGACAAATGGGGTTGCCTCTGGGAGAATTGGGAGGATCCTGAAGCCTGGGAGAAGGAACTGAGAAGAAACTCTGGGAATGGTTGGGAGGAGGGAGAAGGCCTGCTTTTATGTAGTGCCAGTTGCCTGGTGGTGATGCTGGCTTTCAGGTTGCAGGGGTTTTGCAGGGCTGGGCACCTACATTGCTTCATTATCCGCACCACGTAATTGTGAGCAGAATTTGTGATTAAGCTAATTTGGCCATGAAGTTGCAACGCATTCCACCCCTTTTTGTACCAGATAACCCTTCCAGTCATCCACGTTGAAGTCACACCACTCTGGATGGATTCTCAGAGCCTCCTCACTCAGCTTGCTTGGGGCTCAGCCAGCACTCCGCGGCCATCTGCCCAGGCTGCAAAGCTCTTTGTTGCTCTTGGCATGTTTAATAGCTTAATTTCTATTTTTTCTGTTTGGAAATGCAGTTCATCGGCATTGAAGCAGCAGTGGGTGCTAAAATGGTTTCTGATTGCTATCTTGAATGTTAATATCCTAATACATTTTATCATCAATGACCTGTTCCCCCTTGACACAAGCTCTCACTCCCTTTTTGCAAAGATAGGCATGCAGCCTGCCTTCCGATAGGCCACGCGGCCCATCTCATTCCTTTGCTGTCTCCCTCCCTGCTTTTCTCAGATACCATTGTACTTTGCCAATGAAATGCACAGTCGTGGGAAATCTTTGACTTGGAGGATATGAGAAAGTGTTTCATTTTGCCGGCAGGGTTTAATAGGAATGATCTAATCTCTAAGAGGCATACATTATTTAAATTCCATGCTTTTGGACAAGGGGGCCCCTGAGACTTTTGAACTGTGGCAGGGATGGGATTTTGGTTGGATTCTGTTCAGTAGAGTCGACTGATGGTTTTCCTGTTTGTAATTCGGTGCAGGGGCCAGGTTATGCTTGTGGCAGGGGACAGTACTAGTGGTAAGAATGCTGGAGAACATTTTCTTTATCCAAAAACCTAAAATCATGGACTCTTGGGGCAGAAGGGGTGCAGAGAGTCATCTCCTGACATCATCAGTGTGTTATTTGGCTCCCATTTGGACCCCAAACTCAAGATCTCAAGCTCAGGTAAGTGGCCCCTGTGGAGCTACCTGAGAGCTTTCTGCCCTCCCTCCCTCCCTCACTGCCCTCAGAGTGTGACTAAAAGATCACTGGGGCCTCATCTGGGGCGGGGAGGGGCACCAAATACCCCAGTGGGTGGAACTGAAATTCTGAGGGAAACTGTCAGCCCTCTCAACCACCGAAAGGCCGAGTCAGGAAAGAAAGTGGGGAATGGCTCAGGGATTAGGAGTGGAGCGAGATGTTGGGGGCAGGGACCCAAACAGCATTAGTTCACTGTGAGTTTTTACCTCATAGAGAGTCTCCGGTGCTCCGGGTATAGCTGCCTCTTCTTCCCTTCGTGCCTCTTTGGAATATCATTTTAGTACAAATTACCTACCTTCCTTCCTGCCTAGGGAAGGGGCTTGAAGGAGTGAATAATCCCAGAATAGGCTCTGGGACACCTCCAGAAGTGGAGCCTTTCCCCACTTCTGCATAGGTTATTGGGTGTGTCTCCTGACCAGCAGACAGTAAGCTAAACACTGGGGGTGCAAATAGGATTGTCATAGTCTCTGTCAGGCTGACAATAGAGACATACTGACGATGTATTATAGCTTGATAGGGGCCGTGATTGAGATATGTGTGTGTACTATGAGAACACAAGTAAAGAGTAATTCATTCTGACTTGGGAATATCTGGAAAAGCTTCAGAAAGGAGGCAATAACTGATCTTGACCTTGGAGGAGGAGGAGGTGTTCACCAGGCTGACCCTTCCTAAGTAGTACTTGCTAAATATGTGCCTGCTCTTTGCTGGACCATGGACAAAAAAGGGAGGGGCTAGTAGTTCCTTCCCTCAAGAGACTCACAGCTTGTTGAGGAGTCCAGCCTGGCACGACTGAGCCAACTGGAACTCCGCACAGGCAGATGGAAGGCGGGGGTGGGTACCAGGGTTACTTGGTGATCCAGGGTTTCCGGAGTCGCTACTCTCATGGAGAACACACTCTCTGTAAGGACAGCTCAGACCTCGGAAGGATATTGACTACAAGAGGCCCACCTCCTCTGACCTTGCTCACAGCCTGCTTCTGTATAGCAGTAGCTTGCTGGATTGGGAGGTGGGAGGGAGGGTATGAGGGTGGGTGGAGAAGGTTGGTGGTGAGAATTTAGTAGGATTGGCTTTTTCCCAACCCTGGTAGAGGCTGGGGTTTGCCAAACACAGGTGCCAGCACACCCTTGAGCATGGGGTCCTTCAGTCCTGCACAAGCACCACTCACATGCCCAGCCTTTGCCTATGATGTTGCTTTCATCTGGAATGCCTTCCCTTTCTTGCCCAGGCTGCTCTTTTATACTGATTTCAGGTTCACTAGAATATTTTATATCAGTTAATTTCTGTTCCTCATCATTAAACTGGATTTGGCATTGTTCTCTGGTTTTTTTTTTTTTTTTTTAAACTCCCCCGTGAGATTATAAGCACCTTGAGAGTGGGAATAGTGTCTTTCACTTTTTTTTTTTAATCTCCCATGAGCCATTTGTGTCATATAAAGGATAGGGGCTTCTGGAGACAGTCTTGGCATTGAATNTTTTTTTTTTTTTTTTTTAACTCCCCCGTGAGATTATAAGCACCTTGAGAGTGGGAATAGTGTCTTTCACTTTTTTTTTTTAATCTCCCATGAGCCATTTGTGTCATATAAAGGATAGGGGCTTCTGGAGACAGTCTTGGCATTGAATCTCAGCATTGCCATTTACCCTGGAATGGTGAGGTCAGTTTCCTTACCTGTGAAATGAGATAACACAGTTTGTTAACCTTGACTTTGTCAGCATTTGGGGCTAGATAATCCTTTGTTGTGGGGGCTGTCCTGTCTGCTGCAGGATGTTTAGTAAGTAGCATCCCTGGCCTCCACCTACTAGATGCCAATAGCACCACTTCAGTCATGACAGTCATGTCTTCAGTCATGACAGTCAAAAATGTCTCCAGATATTTTTGTGTCCCCCCCATAAGTGTTCCTTGTGTCAAGTGTCCCTGTGCAGTTCCTTGTGTTGTCACGTTTTGCTTGTGCAGCAAAACTGCTTCCAGTTGGGAACCCATGGGATGGCACTGCCTGATGGGGATGTATCAAACCTCATCGTTAGTGCATCTGGAACATAGTAGACATTCCATAAGTGCTGATTCTCCCTCATCCCTAATTCACGCAGCACTCTCCATGTTGCAGGTTGATGGATTGAATGGAGCTGTGACTCTAGGTTTTAGCAGTTTGGGTTGGAAATGTCATGAACTCTCAGGTTGCCCCCATGATGCACTAACAGAGTTACTGTCATTTTCTTAATTGCAGATTGATCTGGAGCCAGAAGGAAGAGTGTATGTGATCATTGATCTCTCGGGGTCGTC
>SJYX01013009.1:0-20332 GCA_006410675.1 Oreotragus oreotragus | reverse complement strand
AAAAATGTGCATTAAAATGTACAATATATCCACATCTATTTATGAATATATTCTGATGTTAAACAGCAAATTTCAACAGTGTAAAACCACAATTACTTCTGCACCAACCTAAATATTTCACAACAAGGAAATAAAATGAGGTTCATTGGAGTAAAGAAGTAAAAGTAGATTGATTATAAATTTGTTACAAGGAGATTTAGAATTTATTATTTTAACATGACAATTTAAAAAAATATCATCCCCACCAGCCCTAATCCAAGGCTACAACAACTTGGAATGCTGTCACAGAATGTCAGAGAGCGTCCTTATTCGAGTCATTTTAGCTGTTGAAGTACATAGTTTCAGGTAAATCTACCAGCCTAGCTCTGTAGTTTACTGGGAAAAATGAGATAGCAGTATGAACATAAACTCACTGTGATATGACCAGTTGTGCAAAGTGTACTGTAAATCAGAAGGAGGGAAATACACATTATACTGTGCATATTAATAATTTCCTTATTTGAAAAATTGTACTATTAGTAAATGGGCACTTATCATAGAAAGACTTGTTAAAGGAAAAATTAGTGGAAGAAACAAAAACATAATTGCTAGAATAAAGTAATAATACCTTATTAACTTGAATTCATAAATGAAATAAGAATTTTGAAATATAAATATAGAAATAACTTTAAAATATCTGTTAGCATAAAGTAAATGAAGAACATTGGGCTGTCATATGTACAACTGAGATTATGCAACCTTTATTTTCCTTTCTGAGCAGGTTTTCTGGCCAGCATCTGCAATCAAAGTCGAAGAGTGCAAAATGGCTGGCAAAGATCCCACAGTGAGTGCTTAAAAAAAATCCAAAACTTAAATATTTGGTCTTTGAATTCACGTACTTTGAGTGCAGCCAAAAGTGAGACAAAGGGTGTTGGTGTTCTGAATCCTCTGCAGGACATAATGGCAAAAAATGTAAATGCAAAGCGATTGGAACTCTTAAACACTGTAACTTAGGAATTCCTGACTGGGTGAAAATTTCCTGCTTTGCTTTTATTATTGCACCCTGACACTTTTCATGATGGATTTTAGTAATAACCCCTGTTCAAAGTGGATCCAACCTGCAGAATTCTCAGCATGCTGCTAAAATAATGATAATTCAAGTGTCTGGAGTAGCTCCCAGATACAATGTGGGCTTTTCCAAAGAAAGATTCTCGGCAAAGGATTATGGTTAGCCAGCACATTCCAGAGGTATAAATCACCAGCAATGACTGGTATCTTTGTTGATTAAAAATAACCACAGAAACAAAATCAAGACGGATATAAGCATAAGTAAGTGTTCAGTGTCCAGTGTGCAACACTTTTACAAAATGTGTTCCTTTAGGTGAGATTTCATATAGAGAGTCAAGGAATAAATCTATATTTATTTTTACAAATAGCTTACTGAAATGGACACATTAAATTATTCTTGAATATTATTTTTTAAATGGAGCAACCCTTTAAGTGCACAAGTCATTTAGTGATTTTCGTTGTTTTTGTTTGTTTATTTTTGCCATGCTTGCAGCATGTAAGATCTGTTTGCCACATTTAACATTTATAATGAAGCTTATATTCATTTCACCTCTTGTCTCAGACTTTTCCTTGTGGAAAAAGAAGTGTGGAACTTAAATTTTATATTTATTGATTCAGTTTAGGTATCAATACAAGGTTCTGAAAAAGCCTGCCATAAGGCAGGGCCACAGAAGATCTTCAGGTATCACCAGATGGTGTTTTGGCAAGAGTGCTTATCAGGAGTGACTCAGCTCAGGGTTTTATTGTTTCAGTTTCATAATTCACCTTTAAGAGAAAATTCAAAATGGACAGGAGCTCACTGGAGCATGTTTGCTACCCACAGAATTTGTAGACCAAAATAAAAAAGGAAAAAATCCAGAAAAATGTGAAAGAAATATTCAAAAGAGTATATTCCAGTTGCCTTCTAGGAAACCAATAGTAGAATGAAGCTTAATGTTGTGAAAAAGAACTTTTTTTTGTTTCCTGAAGCTATTATTCCAATAATTTTGCATGAAGTAAACTATTTTCTTTTAATTCTCTGATGTAGACATTTTTCCCATGGATGCATATATGAACATGTCTCAACTTTTGTCACAATAATATCCTGGGCTACAGTTACTGTATTTAATTGTTCTTTGTTCAGTTTTTTTTTTTTCATTCATACAAACTGCCACAGGCAGAATATATAGAATTTAGATTCCTTTGCACATTCTCTTTCCAAAAAATGTTGTTGGTTTTCTTAAGGATATTAGCCAAGTCATTTGATTCCTTTCTCCTTTTGGCAAGGAAGAAATGCTCTGCTATCTGCTTTATGATAATTAAAGGTCTTTAGATGAAGCCATTAATACATGCTTATGTCTTTACATAGTTTTATCATGGTGTGATGTCATCCATGAATATCTTTATATTTTGCGAAACAGCCAATTAAGATATGTAGCAGAGGTAACTGTAGAGGGGTGTAGTAGAGCCAACATTGTTGGGTCCTAGGAAATAAAAATCAAACTAAGTTTCAAATGTATGTTCTGTTTTTTGCAAGAGAGGAGACTGTTGACAAATTCATCTCAATACGTGTGAGTTTCTTATAAACAATTTTTTTAGTCAAGATACTAGTGGTAGAATGATAGTTAAATAGAAGTTCTATAGAACAAACCGTGTATTTTAATTATACTTCTCATGAAACCAAATATTTAAGAATCTTTTGGATCTCTTGAAATAAATATCATTTAATTACTTAATATTTCATTTTTTTTAATGCAGGAACTGATCATTTTAATTTGTACAAATCAGTTAGATATTATGAAGAAACCAAAGGGGTGATTAAAGTGGAATTCCTACCTTTAAGAGTCTCTACAATATACTAGAGATGATGCGACATATATACAGTAACTATCAACTAATATTAGCCAATACCTGATAGAATGGGCCGGGTCCTATTCTAAGTGTTGTGTTTTAATCCTTGTGACAGTGCTACAAGATGGACTTTGTCATCATCCTCATTTTTAAGACAGAGAAACTGAATCACTGAGAGAATGAGGGATTTATCCAAAGGTGCACTACTAACAAGTGAGAGGCCTCTGTCTGGCTCAAGCACATATGATCTTTTGCTCTTAGTTGATGAAGCATGCCACCTCTCCAGGAAGATTATGATAGATGCTAAGGATACACACAAAAGACAAGGAAAAATTCATTGCAGGTGGGGCATTTATGAAAAATTTGATAGATTTGGTGGCAGCTATGTTAGGTCTTATGTTAACTTTTCCCCTTTTTATTTCAGTGATACTGAAATTCAGACAAGTTGTACCCTTTCCCCCTTTCAGCCGTTGGCACAGGCTTTAGGTGATTCCCTACTTGTTTGATTTGTTGTTCTTCAGTCACTCAGTCATGTCCAGTGCTTTGTGACCCCATGGGCTGCAGCACGCCAGGCTTCCCTGTCCTTCACCATCTCCAGAACTTGCTCAAACTCATGTCCTTCGAGTCAGTGGTGCCATCCAACCATCTCATCCTCTGTCATCCCCTTCTCCTTCCTTCAGTCTTTCCCAGCATCAGGGTTTTTTCTAACGAGTCAGCTCTTCACATCAGGTGGCCTAAGTCTTGGAACTTGAGCTTCAGTATCAGTCCTACCTTCAGGATTGATTTCCTTTAGGATTGATTGACTGTTTTGATCTTGCAGTCCAGGGGTCTCTCAAGTGTCTTATTCAGCACCAAAGTTCAAAAGCATCAGTTCTTCAGCTCTTAGCCTTCTTTATAGTCCAACTCTCACATCCAAACATGACTACTGAAAAACCCATGGCTTTGACTGTTTGGACCTTTGTCAGCAAAGTAATGTCTCTGCTTTTTACTATGCTGTCTATGTTTGTCAGAGCTTTTCTTTCAAGGACCAATTACCTTCCATCTTTTTAGCCTTGGAATCATCTGCACACCCTTTCAAATGACAGTTCAGATGTCACTTCTCTGGAGAATCTTCTGTTGCCACTGAGAACTAGGCTAGCTGCCCCTCCCTGTGTGTGCACTTGGAACCCTCTAGAACTTATTTCACTGCATTTTTAGTGGTTGGAAATGCCAGGTAGTAAGTGTCATTATCTCTAGTGCTCAGATCTGTATCTAGGCACTTCATAAAATTTAAACAAGATCTGGAAAAAACAGAAATGGAAGCAGTAAGCATGGGAATCTATTCCAAGTCATTGTCTCATGTTGGGAGTAGGACATACTGGATAATGAGTTATTAATGCCTTTAGCTTACTAAATTTATAAATTCATTGTGTATAATTTTAAAGATATATGGTGGTTAAATTAATGTTTTACTTTAAAACTTTAAAATATTATATTAGTTGTCTACTAATAAAAGCATAACCTAGTAACAGATTTCCTACTTCTATAGCAATCAAAAAGCATACCAACATCCTTTACTTCTTTATATTTTTTACTTGTATCAAATTTTAATTAAAGTTATAAAAATAATGCTCATTCATTAGAAAAGAATTCAATATAATTTGAAATTTGACCCAAGGTAATATCACAATAATACTATATAATAAACTAATAAACTAATGTTTATAAATAAAATATCATGGTAGCAATATAGCTTATTTTCTACCTCAGCTAAAGAGAATATAACTTACCTCCCAATTTCCCTTTCTGCCCCTATTTATTTATATTCCTACATGCTCCATTTATTTCCAAATGTTGATATTTTATTAATACTATAAATAATTGAGTCCTAAACAATAGCACATGCTGTCAAACATATCCAATGAGATAGGATATAATGAATGTGCTAATTAAATACTGTAAAGAGATCACTAAAAAAAATTAAGCAGGGTTACATATATTTAGACCTATATACATTACATATGCACAATGTCAAACTTGATTTATTAATTGTAGAATATCAATTTCCATGTTTCTGTGACCAGAGGACCCTAAACTACTTGAAAATTTATTTTCTTTAGGAATACATATATCAAAATACCTTGATACGTTCCCTAGACCAAGAGGAAAAAATGTAGTATGGACCATGAAAAGTCATATTTTTAAAGCCCTATTAATCTGAGCTCCAAGATATATTTTTTAAAAAACATCTATTTTAAAGTTATACAACTAATACCTGTTCAACACAGAAATCTTTGAAGGCCCAGAAGACCTCATAGAGAGCAACAAAAAACAGTGTCTTATTACCTCTCCGTGCCTCATTTTTCTCATCTGTATAATGGGTACATATATAAAACCTACCTTATTGAGTTACTAAGGGGATTAGTGAATTAACATTTGCAGAGAGCTTAGAACAGTACATAGCACATAGTTAGCACACACTGTTAAATACATAAAATAAATTATACTACCCAAAGTTAATAACTTAAAAATTTGAGATATAGTCTTCCAGCATTTTAGTATAGGTCATGTGTGTGTGTGTGTGTGTGTATGTATATATATACATTAAATGGTATTATATTCTCCACAATGTTAGAAGCTTCATTTCTCTTTTAGCTTTATACCTTGAAGTAGTTTTGAAAGAGAATTAAGCAATAAAAAGAAAGCATCCACAGTACTGAATTTTCCTAATGTCTCATGTCACTAACCTTTTATGGATGTCTGTTGTGGTCAGGACCTGTACTAAACTTTATGCAGGACAATTTCTGCCCGCTACACAGGGTTTGTACTGACAGTTAGAACTGAAAGTATATATGACAATATCTGATACCTAACATTGGGTATATTTATTATGTGCCACACACTGTTCCAAGTGCTTTAGTGGGATACTGCTTTCAACAAATACTATCATCACCATTTACAGAGAAGATTGAAGCACAGAGAGGCAAGTACATATCTCAAGCTCAAACAGCTAGTAAAAGATAAAATCAGAGTCTGCACCTAAGTCTTCTGGCTCTGAGAATTCACACTCTGCTGCCCATCATCCTGCAGCGTGGGGACAGTCCAGTTCTAATTGCCCTCTAGTCTCATTACATAGTAATCCTCTTGCCCTCTAGGCACTACTCTCCAACTAAAGCCTGCGCTGTTGCACCTTCCATTTTTCTGTTCATGCTGTTTTCCTTTGGAATGTCCCTTTTTTCTGCTTTTGCCTGTGAAAATCTGTAGCTTATTCTGCAAATTACAGCTCAGATGGCATTCACTCTCAAACCTACATACCCAGTTCAGTATTACTCATTTTCTCTTCTTTCCTTGTATAGCACATTTTGAAAAAGAAAAANGCACCTTCCATTTTTCTGTTCATGCTGTTTTCCTTTGGAATGTCCCTTTTTTCTGCTTTTGCCTGTGAAAATCTGTAGCTTATTCTGCAAATTACAGCTCAGATGGCATTCACTCTCAAACCTACATACCCAGTTCAGTATTACTCATTTTCTCTTCTTTCCTTGTATAGCACATTTTGAAAAAAAAAAAAAACCTTATTATAACATCTGCTACAGCCTGATGTATATGCTCTCCTTGCCCTGAAAATGGGAATTGAATCTGTTTATTTCAGTGTTGCTAGCACCATATACAATGCTTGCACAGAATGAGTTCAGTAAACAAATATTTTCTGGGTGGAACTGACATGACTGCAGTGGTCTAGTTCAGAAATAATGTGGATAGAAACTAAGTACAGTGGAAATGGAAAGGACCTAGAAAATGATTTGCAGTAATTAAAGTGACTGATTTATTTTTCCTTTTATGTTTTTCCCTTTGAAGAGGATTTGGAAGAGCACAGTAAAACATCATCAGGTAGTATACAGATATGCCTTCATGGTTGAGGTTTAGTCGCTCAATCGTGTCTGGACCCCATAGACTGTAGCCCACCAGGCTCCTCTGTCCATGGAACTCTTCAAGCAAGGATAATGGAGTGGGTAGCCATTTCCTTCTCCAGGGTATCTTTGTGACGTAGGGATCAAACCTGGGTCTTCTGCACTGCAGGAAGATCCTTTACCATCTGAGCCATCAGGGAAGACTTCATGGTATAGGACAACCATATTTAAGACATATTCAAATTCAAACCTGAGTTACTTATTAAACCTAGAGCACTTCATTTAACCTTTTGGTGGACTCAATTTCCTCGTCACTAAAATGAGACTAAATATTTTAATTGAAACATTACTGGGAAGATTGAAAACCTCAAAAGATTAGGAGCTCTGTAAATATTAGTAACTGTTATAAAAACTTCCATCTAACAACTGTGGGGTTCTTACCAAATGGCAAATTATAAAGTGGCTAAAAGTGCAAGATTCAATGTTAAACACATCTGTGTTTGAAAATCTGCTTTAACTATTTCTAGCTATATGACCTTAGGCAAGTTAACTAAACAAGATCTAAATTTTGTGCTTCTAAAACCCGAGTTGAAAATCCAAGTGAATATACATAGTTTGCTCAATAAATGTGATCTCTAAAGGTTAAAAAATCAATCTTCTGGAAAGTAAAAGAGGTTAAATATATAAAGTGGTTGTTCTTGTGTCTAACACATAATAAATTTTCAAAAATAGTAGCCATAATAAAGACATATATGTGACATATATGTAGACATAAACATATACATGAAACAAGTATAATCTGTATTTGAGGTATAAAAGAGATATTAGTGACTTCTTCCTTTATCCCAATACCAACAATTCATAATGGAAAAATCTGCAAACCTCAAGATGAAACAGACATAACCTCTTAATAGAATTGAATCAAATTCATGTTTTGCAGGAAAATATTGTATACAGAATCCCAGAATGACTGAACTTGGATATGGAAAAAAAAAAAACACAAATATCATTGCTCACATATACCTTTATAACATAGACATACTATATATACACCATACTTCATCTATGATTTTTCTCCAGAGAAACACATTACAACTGCAGTATGTAATCAGTTTCTAGGCACCTCTATAAACAGGTGTCAAGATACAATGACACTATATATATAACAAAAATTCTTAATGTCTTAAAATAAAAATAAAGAATATAGTCTGCTCTGTAAGGTTAAATTTATATAACAGCAGAGTTGGTGATTGATTATTTAATAATAAAAATTCATAACAGAAACATATATATGTATACAGTTACTACATATGAAAATAAGCATATATTCTACATATGAAAATAAGCATATATTTGCTGGCAAGTAATGAGTATAAAAGGAGAAAATGATGAGAAAATATAAAATAATATTGACTTTAAATTTTGGCAAATTTTTAAAAACTTTTTAATATCATAATGTGCATTATAAAATATTAGTAAAGTATGTGGTACCTAGAAGAGAAAAAAACTGTATGAACACCTATCGGAAAACCGCTGAGTCTGACATATTTCTTTATAAAAATGTTTGTCTCTAATGTGTAATATTATTAAACATTGCTAGAACAATGACTTTGTGAAGGGAAGAATATTCAGCCTCAGGCTTGATTAATGTGTACTCAGCAAAGGATAGTGACCCTGTAAGTATAGAACATGCAATGGTTAATTCAGTCACTGAGCCCTGCATTTGGTGCTGACCATATTTGTGTATTTCTGCAAGGTCGTAATGAGCTTATAATCACCATAATCATTTTGCATTTCATTGAGTGAATAAATGACAGCCTTTCCAATGGTTGGACTGGGAGCAGGTAAGAAAAGAGTTTTGGGAAAGAGGAAAGTATTTTAGGGGACCAAGAGCAGAGAGATCATGATTCCATTATTTTTCATAGAAAGCAACAATGCTGGCCTTTGTGTAACATTTGTCTTATTCACTCCATTATGAAGGCTAATACTGTTTGCCACTGTAACTAATGATAACACCATGGACCTTCTATAAGCACAATTAATTCACAACATGTTTTATATAACATGGGTGAGTGTGTGTGTGTGTGTATGTGTGTGTGTAACATTTTGAGGAAAAACTGAGAAACAGTTTGGTATACTTTTCAAATTCTAAGCTTTCTCAGATAAAGATTAAGTTAATAAAATTTCAGAACATAAAAACATACCCAATATAAAAATACTGAAATATGAGAGAGACATATCATTTTACTCATTATCTGTTAGACAACCTTCCTCCTAAAATACACCATGGAATAAACCATGTTCTCTTGTTTTCTCCTATCTCCTAACTAATTGAAAAGTTAGGGCATAAAGAAAAACGTATAGCAAAGTGTCACAGTAATACTTAGAAACAGCAATAAAAGTCACTGGGTTACTAACTGCTCAGTTTTCCTTTTCTTTTAGCATGGCTGCGGGAACTTTGTCCGTGTAATTCAAGCTTTCAACCGCACGCATTTGTATGTCTGTGGGAGTGGTGCTTTCAGCCCAGTCTGTGCTTATTTGAACAGAGGGAGAAGATCAGAGGTAAGTGTAACAGTAATTCATTCTTATTTTAATGTCAGTGTCAAAGATTTCTTAAAACAGTAAAAACTTGGAAATATAATTAGTGGCCATAAAAAATTTCAAGCCCTTGAAACACAAAATATGCTTGGTTCCTATTTCCAAGGTTACTTAAAATGTAGCCTTTTTTCCTTCAACTAAATGTACAAGCTGCAGAAAATAAAGAAAGGAGATGGTGTGGTTTCATAATTACTTAAAGTGTAAGATATTGATAATATTTGATCCCAAAGTGGGATGTTTACAAGTGGTTCAAGATGATATGAAATGTTAAAATTCTTAAGGAAAAGCAAAGCTATGCTTCTTAGAAGAGTACAGTTGTCTGCACTGAGCTTGCCACTAGAACCACAGGTCTGTGATCAATTGATTAAATAAACTACTTCCCCAGACATCTGCAGTCTGTCAGACAGTCCACTGAGAAGGGTGTGCAGTCACTGTACAGGCCAGTGATAGCATTGCACTTTTCAGAGCACAGATTTTTAAGTAAAATCATTTTCCCATGTACAAATTGCCCAACATACACTTCAAGCCTTAATTGGAAAGTCGGTCCAAAAAGTAATCTCCTTTGGAAAACCAGCATGAAATAAATTTTAATCACTTTACTAAATAAGAACTACTTCAGTCTCACTTCAAAAGATATGTTTCAAAGGGGAAGCATTTCCATTAATTAATCTCTTTAAATATCTTAAGAGCATATTTAAGTGTGAAAAGGGTTATAAAATTTTAAGCTTTATATGTTTTACTTAATAGTCAATTTAAGTCAGTGTTTTTCCACATCATATTTGCATATCTATAATATGTAATTAATAATACAAATACAAAATGCACAGTTTTGTCAAACACCTAATGTATTTATTTTATTTAGTTTAAAATAAAAGGCCATGATGCAGAACATTGTATTTTGAGAGAGTTCTATTTATTCATCACTAACATTGTATTTTGTAGTGATCAGAGGCAGTACTTACTGCTAACATCCTGTTTGTACTAAGATACAGCATGTTTCTTGTATTTGAAACCACTTTGAAAATGAAGGTTAGGATGGCACATTCATTAAGTATGTCCACCACCTTTTTACCTGTCTGTCTAATAGCAATTTGTTGGTTCTCAAAGGATATTATATAACCCTGCTTGATGTTTGGAACATCACATACTTTTATTAGACTCTGTGGCCCTTCCATTATATTGTGAAACTGAGTCAGTGCTTTCCTAGAGCCTTTAGTGATGCTTTTCAAAGAGTCTACAGTTCTTGCTGCATAGATTCCCAACATGGTTCTTCTCTTTTATCCCCTGTCTTCTGGCCCTGGGGGAAAAAAAAATAAAGTGACCCAAGTAAATGATGACTTTAAATAATGAATAAAACATTAATAAGAAACAATTATTGGTTAATTTTGCTGTGCAATCTTAGAATGTTACATCTCATCTCTGATTGGTTTTATCAGATGCATCTATAACATCAGTTCCCATAGTGAATACTGTTTAAGCTCCTGATGCTGCAGCTCATCAATCAGATACCTTTGACTTTGACTAATCAAGAATATCACAGGCATTCAATTTATTCCTTGTGCTTTTTAAAGCAAATCAATCATCTTACTGTAGTTTTTCTCATGTCAGAAGAAAAGCTGTGCATTTTTCTTACCAATAAAGTTATTTAATCTTTAGCCTTCATCACTGTTTTACATCTTCTTTCCTTTCCCCTGCATTTACTCTTTTTTTTTCTTCTTTAACAGTAGGTTTCCCTTCCTATGACTTTTTTCCAACCCTCTCTTTTCACTCTCTTTTACTTTATCACAAAACTTTTTGGACTAGTAAACTATTTTTCAGCTTTTATATTCCCATTTTCCCTATCTTGCATTACACCTTCCTAATCTGAATTTACTTTTCACCTACTAATTAAAACTCTTTCCTAACAACCAAGACTCTCAGTGATCATATTGACTCCCCTAATCAGCATGTTTTCTCCTAGACCAAGCTACAACATGTAATGCCCTCTATTTCTCAGCACCTTTATTGACATCTTTGGCCATGGGATGTTTTGCTGTGCCTTTTTTTCCTGATCTTTCACCATGTACTGTCTTTCTGGTCCTATTTTTTCCTCTTGTCGAGTCAGTCCACAAAGATGTATTCATTTAATGGCAGAAAAAAAATCATGTCAGAACTGGTAAGCTACCTTTTGGAGACTGATCTTTGTCTTGGGTCAGAGGAGAAGCAACTGAGACAACCTTAAGCAGGGAGTATCATGAACAGACTGTGCTGTCCCTTTTGCTTTGTGTTCCATTGACTCTTCTGTTGTTCCTTTTGTTTGTTAGCCTGGATGTGATTCTTTTGCGTCTGAGATGCTGTTGAAAGATACAAGTAAAAATATCAAGTAGGCAGCTGAGTATAAAGTTGGCTATATAAATATTTGAGTAATTATCTTACAGGAGTAACTGAAGCCCAAACAAAGTGTAAGTTAATCGTGTAGGAAGAATACAGCTTGAAAAGAGAAGAGTGACTATGATTGAGACTTGAGGATCTTCTAAATTTAAATAGCCATATGGAGAAAAAGGAATCTCCAAAAAAAAAACTAAGAAACTAGAGAAGAGGGAAAAAAATCAAGCATATGTTGATGCTGAGAATAAAGACAAGTCATTATAAAAAGAGACAAGTGAGCAACAATCCCAAATACCATTGAGATCCAAAAAAGAAGTCTAAAAATATAAGTGCTGAATTGTAACATGATAGGCATCAGGGATCTTGTCAAAATGATTTTCAGTAGAGCAACTGAGGTTGGATGCCTAACTGAAATGGATTGAGAAGAAAGTAAGAAGTCAGAAATGACAAGAAATGTATGTTAGTCTCTAAGAAATGTAATTCTCAAGGAGAGTAATGTTTAAGAACTGAAGGAGTTGTTGAAATGATATTGTAAAGGATCCAGTTAATAAAATTAAAGAAATAGTAAGGAAAATGGAAAATATACCTAAGTATGCCTAAGAAGACCGAATAAGAGGATCTAAAACATTGGTGAAAGGACTGGCCTTACAGTAAGAGAAATATTTCCTCTCATGTATTAGTGGATGCATTATAGCTTTTAGTAGTGTATGTATTGATGAACTCAAGATGTCTCATCTAAGGACTTTACTTTCTCAACAACATGCCAATCATATGAGCTGAGAATAAATTAGGAGATTTGACAATAGTGGCATTGGTTTGAAGTGATTAATGGAAGAACCAGTTGGCATAGTACCTCTGGAATATACAAGAGGTGTACCGGATGCTTTTTAAGTTGATGGTCACAAATCTGTACTATATTGAATGTACCTTGTTGGATCACCTTTGGCAAAATGCTTAGAAGTTTGGAGGCAAGTATGAAGAAAGCAGATAGTGTTTACAGGTAGTGGGTGCAATGAAAAATCACAGAATGAAGGAAATAAACACTTTGCCAGAAAAAAAAATTAAGATTAAAAAACATGGACCATAAATTAGTTATGAGAAAGCAAGAAGGGAGAACAAAGATGAACTGTAAAAAATAGAGTTCCTAGGAGATGAGTTTGAAGAATTGTTGCAATGTGCTTGAATTAGTGACTATTTGGGTCAACCACATACTTTCCTGGGGATGACAAGATCTAGACTCTACTGTATGAGCCCCAGGAGGCTGTGCAATGGAGAAAGAAGTCAGTGGAGAACAACGCAATCTCCTCAGTTCTGACAGTGACAACTATCACCATTACCGTCAAGTCGGTATATGACTCTGGCTACACATACAAGTTTACTAAATTTTATTTTTTCCAGAAATTTTATCATTATTTGTTTAAAGAGTAATCCAGATCTGTGCCCCAACCACTAATGCTGAAGAAACTGAAGCTGAACAGTTTTATGAATATGTACAAAACCTTGTAAAACTAACACCAGAAAAAGATGTCCTTTTCATCATAGGGGATTAGAATTCAAAAGAAGGATGTCAAAGATACCTGGAGTAATAGGCAAGTTTGGCCTTGGAGTACAAAATGAAGCAGGGCAAAGGTTAACAGTTTTGCCAAGAGAACACACTGGTCATAGCAAACAACCTCTGTCCGCAATGCAAGAGACTACTATATATGTGGATGTCACCACATGGGTCAACAATGAAATCAGATTGATTATGTTCTTTGCAGCCAAAGATGGAGAAGCTCTATACAGTCAGCAAAAATTAGACCAGAGGCTGACTGGCTCTGATCATGAATACCTTACTGGAAAATTCAGCTTTAAGTAGAAGAAAGTAGGGAAAACCACTAGACCATTCAGGTATGACCTGAATCAAATCCCTTATGATTATACAGTGGAAGGAACAAACAGATTCAAGGGTTTAGATCAGATAGAGTGCCTGAAGAACTGTGTACAGAGGTTTGTAATATTATATAGTAGATGATGACCAAAACCATTCCCAAGAAAGAGAAATGCAAGAAAGAAAATTGGTTGTCTGAGTAGGCCTTGTAAATAGCTGAGAAAAGAAGAGAAGCTAAAGGCAAAAAAGGAAAGCAAAGATATACCCAACTGAGTGCAGGGTTCCAGAGAACAGCAGGGAGAGAGAAGAAAGCCTTCTTAAGTGAGCAATGCAGAGAAATAGAGGAAAACAATAGAATGGTAAGGACTAGAGATCTCTCCAAGAAAATTAGAGATACTAAGGGAACATTACACGCAAAGATGTATGTAATAAAGGAGATAAATGTTATGAAGATGCAGAAGATATTAAGAAGAGGTGGCAAGAATACACAGAAGAAATATACAGAAAAGATCTTATTGACCCTGATAAGCACAGTGGTGTGATCACTCACCTAGAGCCAGACCTCCTGGAGTGCAAAGTCAAGTAGGCCTTAGGAAGCATCACCATGACCCAAGCTAGTGGAGGTGATGGAATTCCAGCTAAGCTATTTAAAATTCTAAAAGGTGAGGTTGTAAAAGTACTGCTACACTCAGTATGCCAGCAAATTTGGAAAACTCAGCAGTGGCCACAGGACTGGAAAAGGTTGGTTTTCATTCCAATCCCAAAGAAAGGCAATGCCAAAGATTGTTCAGACTACCATATAGCTGTGCTCATTTCACATGCTAGCAAAATAATGCTCAAAATCCTTCAAGCTAGGCTTCAACAGTATGTGAACTGAGAAGTTCCATATATACAAACTGGATTTAGAAAAGGCAGAGGAACTTGAGAGCAAATTGTCAGCATCTGCTGAATCATAAAAAAAGCAAGGGCATTCCAAAAAGACATCTACTTCTCCTTCATTGACTACACTAAAGCCTCTGACTGTCAGATCAGATCAGGTCAGTCGATCAGTCATGTCTAACTCTTTGCCACCCCATGGACTGTAGAACACCAGGCTTCCCTGTCCATCATCAACTCCTGGAGCTTACTCAAATTCATCTCCATCTCATCCTCTATTGTCCCCTTCTCCTTGCACCTTCAATCTTTCCCAGCATCAGGGTCTTTTCCAATGAGTCAGTTCTTTGCATCAGGTGGCCAAAGTATTGGAGTTTCAGCCTCAGCATCAGTCCTTCAAATGAACACCCAGGACTGGTCTCCTTTAGGATGGACTGGTTGGATCTCCTTGCAGTCCAAGGGACTCTCAAGAGTCTTCTCCAACACCACAGTTCAAAAGCATCAATTCTTTGGCACTCAGCTTTCTTTATAATGCAATTTTCACATTCATACCTAAGTGTAGATCACCAGAAACTGGAAAATTCTTAAAAAGATGGGAATCCCCAACCACCTTACCTCCCTCCTGAGAAACCTGTATGCAGGTCAAGAAGCAATAATTAGAACCTGACATGGAACAAGCAACTGGTTCAAAATTGGGAAAGGAGTCCATCTAACCTGTATATTGTCACTCTGCTTACTTAGCTTCTTTGCAGAGTGAATCATGAAAAATGCTGGGCTGGATGACTTACAAACTGGAATCCAGTTTGCTGGGAGAAACATAAACAACTTCACCTATGCAGAAGGTACCACTCTAGTGGCAGAGAGTGAAGAGAAACTAAAGAGCCTGTTGTTGAGGGTGAAAGAGAGTGAAAAAGCTGGCTTAAAACTTAATATTTAAAATAGTGAATATCAAGGCATCTGGTCCCATCACTTCATGGTGAAATAGTGACAGACTATTTTCTTGAGCGCCCAAATCACTGCAGACTGTGACTACAGCCATGAAGTTAAAAGACACTTCCTTATTGGAAGAAAAGCTCTGACAAACCTAGACAGTTTATTAAAAAGCAGAGACGTCACTTTTCTGACAAAGTTCCTTATAGTCAAAGCTATGGTTTTCCCAGTAGTCATGTACAGATGTGAGAGCTGGACCATAAAGAAGACTGAGCACCAGAGAATTGATGCTTTCTAATTGTCAGGCTGGAGAAGATTCTTGAGAGTTGCTTGTACAACACAGAGATCAAACAAGTCAATTCTAAAGGAAATCAACCCTGACTATTCATTGGAAGGACTGATGCTGAAGCTGAAGCTCCAATATTTTGGCCATCTGATGCAAAAAGCCAATTCATTGGAAAAGACCCTGATGCTGGAAAAGATTGAGGGCAAAAGGAGAAGGGGGTGCAGAGAATGAGATAGTTGGATGGCATCACCAACTCAGTGGACATGAGCTTGAGCAAACTCAGTGAGACAGTGAAGGACAAGGAAGCCTTCTATTCTGGAGTTCATGGGGTTGCAAAGAGTCAGATGTGACTTAGCAACCGAACAACATTATATAAATGATACCCTCTTGGAAAGCAGACATGACTGAATTTTGCTTTTGTCACTATTTATCTGTGTGTGATCTTGGAAAAGCCATATTTTCCTCATCTTTGGAGTCAATCCATAAAGAGCATTGGGTTATAGGACCTTTCTAAGCTAGAGCACTGTGTTCTTTAGAAGCGCTGTGATTTCCCATTACCTCAGAGATTTCCTGCAATACATTAAGCTCAGTATAACAAAAATGAAATAGTTTTTCTTTAGTCAAAACTTCAGAATCAACTTTATTTTCTTCATCTTCTTGAAGTATATCCAATTAGTTATTATCAAGCTCTATCTGTTTTCACTTTACAGATCTTCTCGTATCTTTACCACTCTTACCCTAACCAAGAGATCCTAGCATGTCAGATTATTATTCCCTAATTCCTGGACTACTGCATTGAAAACAAATTTATTTTCTTGAATTCAGTGTCTGTTTTTAAAACCACCATTCTCAGTCTTCTTAAAGAACAAGATAAGGCCCAATCTTCTTAAAACAATGTTTTGATCCTTTTATTTCATACTCAAAAAATGTCGAGCTTGCATTTTCTTTGGGATAATTTTGGAAAACAGCTTAATAATTAAGGTCTTCCATCATCCAATACAATCTACAATGTGATCATTTTTTCTTTGAATTTTAATAGTAGCTTTTACTAACTTTATATAAGTAAAAAGATAAATATACCAACAAAATGCTCCCTCTCAGTGAAGCTACACTGACCATTATATTTCTAATTGAACCCACTGCCCCCATTCCCTACTTAAATTTTCTCCAAAGCACTGAGTACCATCTAGCATCCTCAATATTTTGCATGCTTATTCTTTTTGTATTCTGTATTTCCATTCTCTATCTTTGGTTTATAAATTACCTACAGGTAAGAATTTTTGACTGTTTGTTTACTCTGTCCCCAATGTTTTGTCAGTGTTGGGCACATATTAGATGCTTGTTAAGTTTTTGTTAAGTAAATGAATGAGTAAATGAAGCATTTTTAACTAAATTATGAATTATTTTGTTAAATCTAGTACAATGCTTTCTATAACAAAGTGGTAATGTAAAATTTTATATTTAAAAAAGATATTGATTATTTTGAAAGTATCATAATCCTTATACACATTGTTTCTCTGTGAACAGTTTTCTTCTTTTGGCCAGTGTTCAACATATTAGTTCAGGCTTACAACGATCCTTGATTTCCAAGTGTTGTTTTTTTGTTTTTTTTTTTTAGTATAGTTGCTTCACAATGTTAGTTTCTGCTGTATAATAAGTGAATCAGCTATAAGTAGACATATATCCCCTCCCTCTTGGGTCTCCCTCCCACTTCACCCCCATCCCACCCACTAGGCCATCACTGAGCACCAAGCTGAGCTTCTAGAGCAGGTTCTCACTAGCTTTCTCTTTTCCACGTGGTAATTTATATATATCAATCCTAAGCTCCCAATTTGTCTCACCCTCACCTTCCCCCTGTGTCTGCATGTCCATTCTCCACATCTGCATCTATGTTCTTACACTGGAATAGGTTTATCTGTACCATTTTTCTAAGCCAGGTGTTTTTATTGATGTTGATTTGAGAACTTGTTGGATTAACTTTATGGGGAGTGTAATAGGATGAGAACTTGACCTGCTAAGGTTAGTTTATAACTTACAGATGCATTCTTCATATTGGCCAAGAAAACTTTAACATAGTAAAACTGGGACGGCATAAGCCACCAAGTAGAAGGCATGTTATTCTGATGATGCTTTGTTTTACTAAAGAACAATTGGTTAACTGAGATAAAGCAATTTATATATATTTTTTTATTTTCAATTTTATCTATAATAAAGGACCAAGTTTTCATGATTGACTCCAAGTGTGAATCTGGAAAAGGACGCTGCTCTTTCAACCCCAATGTGAACACAGTGTCTGTTATGATCAGTAAGTAGAAGATAACAAGGGAGGTTTAAAAAAGGAAATTAAAGAAAATAAATACATTATACCATATGTCCATTTTGAATAGTTGTGTGGATGATAGTACATGAATAAAATAATAGAAAGCAGGTTGTGAGAAATTCTAATTTCTTATTTCCAAGAATATTCATGAGTAAATGATCAGTTCATTTCAGTTCAGTCGCTCAGTCGTGTCCAACTCTTTGCGACCCCATGAATTGCAGCACGCCAGGCCTCCCTGTCCATCACCATCTCCTGGCTCAGGTTCACGTCCATCGAGTCTGTGATGCCACCCAGCCATCTCATCCTCGGTCGTCCCCTTTTCCTCCTGCCCCCAATCCCTCCCAGCATCAGAGTCTTTTCCAATGAGCCAGTTCTTCCCATGAGGTGGCCAAAGTACTGGAGTTTCAGCTTTAGCATCAGTCCTTCCAAAGAAATCCCAGGGTTGATCTCCTTCAGAATGGACTGGTTGGATCTTCTCGCAGTCCAAGGGACTCTCAAGAGTCTTCTCCAATGTGTTTTTTCATCTAATATGACTACTATCATTCATAGAGTAGGTCAACCATTTAAAAAGTGTATGTGTGTATACATATGTTAATAAATTCCTTATGCATACATATATCAATATATATTAGAAAGTAAATTTCAGTGTAGTTATTATTTTATGTATTCTCTTTTTCTGTTGTTTTAGTTATCTTTTACAATTAAAACTGGTATTTCTTTCCTGTGAAGAAATAGCAAAGTGCATATGTTAGCCAAGTACATTCTCTATGAAATGTCTAAAAGTTCCCATACAAAAAAACAGGTACTAGTAAAATCACTTTTTTATTTCCTCATATTTTGTAAATTATATCAGTTAAGAATCAGGCCCAATTTCTCCCTGCCACACACATAAACAAATCAATGTACTTGAGTCTCAGTCATCAGTGCCTATCTATAACTCACTTGAAAGACATTCTAGAATTTGTCTTAAGACATATTATAATATGTAATTAAGACACTTCTGGAATATGTCGGACTTAACATTAGTTGACTATAAGACAAATCTTAAATTTCAATATGCCAATTATATAGTAAAAACTTTTTCCTTTTTGTTTTTCTATGTTTTGCCAGTGGTAAAAATCACATCATTAACAAAAGAACAGGTGGGAAAATAATTATTGTGTTCAACAGACTTTGCTTTGATTCATTTTAAAAAGCAGCTCATCTTTCTTTCTCAGATTTGGAAACTAAATTAAGATAAGTACTCCAGAATTGACTAAAATGTGAACTTGGAAATTATCCAGTAAATTGTTTCCATATAATCATTCAGATTGGTCAGGGAGGAAATGAAAGTGTATCATTTGGACAAAAAAAATAGAAAGCTTTGAAACTACAAGATATATAATTAAGTCTGATGCAGAGTATTTTCAAATAAGTATCTAAATATTCTTTAATAGAAGCAATGTCTCAGAAAGTATTTGCCTTTTAAAACCTATGATTTGTATACTACTAGATAAATATAAAAAGTTTTCACTTATTTCAAGTTAAATGCTATGAATTTCTAAACTTAGAAATTCAAAATTATTGTTAACACTGATACTAGAATTTTATCTCATCAAGTATTATTTAGGACAAAAAAGAGTTAAAACAAGGCATTATAAATTTTTCTGTTAAACTATGATGTCATGTAATAGTTTTGCCCTCAGAGAATTGGATTCATTTACAAAATGAAGATAATAATTAGTCTTCATTTTTCAAAGACCTGAGACTTTGATTCCTAGGCTCACGTTCTTATACTATACTTTTTAACATTTCGGTTAACAAGATTCTTACCAGCAAAGAAAATCATTAAACAATTTGCTTAACTTAGCTGAAACTAAAAAGAGCATGAAGTTTTATAACCTTGTATTTATCATTTTACTTATTCCATTGATTGTCTCTGTAATATTACCTCCAATATTGTGCATTTCATTTGTGTAGCCATCTCACTTTGCCATTTGATGTTTTATCATTTCTGTTCAATTGCAATGCACTATATAACTTGGTTAAAATATTAAAGTGCCAAGAAATGTTGAGAATTAGAAGAATTTCAAATTTCACAATATAGCATGGCATCTGGCCCAACACACTAGTGTTCTTTTGCTATTTTTAGTAATTGTTGTAGCATATCGAAGTCAGATGACATCTCTTATTAAGGAAGCTATCCAAAACCTCTTGAGATGTTTTTTAGTCAGTGGAAGTACAACTGGAAATCAAAATATTTTTGGATTAAAGTTTAAAAGAAGCAAGTTTATCTCTGCATAAACCTTACGATGAAATTCTGAAAAAAATTTTCTACTCTTAAA
>SJYX01013008.1:16732-32824 GCA_006410675.1 Oreotragus oreotragus | reverse complement strand
AAGCACAGCTTTTCACCACGGGACAGCTCTTTGCTACCAGGGACCCTCTGCCTTTCCCGAGCACAGCCGGGGGGTGCAGCGCCGGCGCAGGCTCCAGGGCGTTGGGTAGGGGGGCTCCCCCGAGAAGCCGCCCGGTCCCCTCTCTGGTTTGCCCACCTTCCACCTTGTGACGAGGGAGAGAGTGACCTTTGCAGGGAGGAAATGAAATCCCTCCACAGGCCAGGATCATTAACAGACATCCATGACCCCAAACCAACTCTCTTCCCTGCAAAAACACAGAGGCCGCGGCAGGAACCGCGTGCCAGGTCGGGGGCTGGGGCTAGGGGAGACAGGCACGGAGCCCGAGCAGGGCAGTCAAGGCCTCCTCATCTCAGACTCATTCCTGCTGATCTGTCCATCCCCACCCCGAGTCCCAGCCAAGGACCCTGCCTTGCCATCACAAGGGCAGCGAGAGCCCCTGGGGCCTCAGTGCCTGCGGCTCTCCAAGTCACTCTCACACTTTTCGTATTCGTTGTCTCCCTCCCCTATGCCCCTCCTCTCTGCCATCAACCACTGGGCACCAGCTTTGGGACCATGCTCAGCCCTGGGGATGCACTGTGAAGAGGGAGACCTGGCCCCACCCCGACCAAGTTTGATTGTAACAAAAGAGACAGACAGTAAGCAAATGACAATAGAAAATATTAGCAAATAGGGTTGAGATGGGTATCTGAGAGAAAAGTTCAGGGAGATTTACCTAATCAGGGGTTAAAATCTTACACAGTAAAGCTTGAGGTTACTATGCATCAGCAGCTGTCACAGTTCTGCTCATTGACTCATTCATTCATTCACTCCTTACCAAAAATCAGTTTGCCAAGCTTGTGGCCTTGGTGAAGAGGAAGTCAAAATCACCCCTCTTCCCTCAAGGAGCCCACTTTCCAGATGGAAAGAGCTGAAACAGCCCAGACAGTGTAGTTATGATAACACCCAGTGCCAGGCTTCGTGTTTTAGACACTTCGTAGGCTATTCCTGATGGCAGTTCTGGGGGTCGTTTTTATCTCCAGCCTGCAAATGAAGAAGCTGTTGTGTGTATGAGGCCACAGACTTTTGAAATTCAGTGATGCCCTGAGTACTTGGAAGTTGTATATATGTAAATTCCAGCAAGATCAAGAATAACTCTGACCCTTCCCTGGGCTGGGAGACACTGTGAACAGGCTCCTCCTTCATCCACAGCCCAGTAACAATGTCACCCTGGGTGGTGCCTGACAACTCATTCCTGAGCAGATAAGGAAGGCCGGTCTTGTCTGCAGGACCACACAGCCACCCAAGCCCAGAAGCATTTCCAGGCTCAGCAGAGGCCCACTTCTCTCCTTGATAGCGACAGTTTCCCAAGGCCTTTAGGGGAGAAATCATTTTAAATGTAATGATTTCTTTTTACATGTGTCTATTGACTTTTCTCCATGTTCCGCTGGCCTTCTCCAATACTCCGCCCAGTTACACCAACTCGCAGCAAACGGGGATGTATATATTCATCGCCACCGGCCCTCGGCTCCCGAGCTGGGCTGCTGCTCCCAGCGCATCAGGGCTCACAACTTCAGGGGTGGGTGGCCCTGTGCAGCGGGCCATCCAGTCCCTTCCTTCTCCAGCCTGCACGCCTCGCCTCGTGGGAGCTCCCCACCAGGGTCAGAGAGTTAGGGACCTAAACAGGACTCAGTGTCAAAGGGTGTGGGCAGGCTGGGTGAAGCTGCTGGGTCAAACAAGGTCTTGGTCTCACCCTTGAGCTTAAAGTGCCCCATGTTCGGGCCTGATAGGCATGTTCTGTGTCAGGACTTGGGGATGTTCATGGAACGGGGCTGCAGGGGCTTATCTGTTAACCTGGATGAGACTGGGTGGGGACATCATCCAATGTATCAGCTATTTCAGATCTTCAAACGCTCACCCCTCAGGGTCTACCTGCTTCCATTTCTGAGCTAGAGGTGGGGATCCCTGTCCTCCTCCGCCACCTAGAGCGTCGCAGTGGCCGCACCGAGCACTGTCAGTGTCCCCTCCCTTGTCCCCTCTGGTGCACGCCGGCCCACTTCCAAATGCTTGTGTCAGTTTCTTTGGCTGAGGGCTTGTCTTAAACTTGGGAGGCTTTTGTGTCCCCACATTACAGGCTGGAAGAGCTGGGGATAACCAGCCCGGGAGCAGTGCAGCCGTGATTGACAGGAGCAGGTGTCTAAATGCCCCAGCTCCCTCATCTCTAGGGGCATACAAGCCCAAAGCACAGGTTCCGCACTGGCTCCTGGACCCCTAACAGGATGAGGCAGGATCAGCTGGGGATCTGCCTGTCAGTGCACACGGCCCTGGCTTCCTTCCCTTCCCTGCTACCTCTCCACTCCTCTGCCTGAGTTTTCCAGGACCCGCTCCTAACTAAGCTACTTGCACACAAGTCCTTGACTCGGGTCAGGCCTGTGTAGGGGAACCCAAGTCAACAGTGGCATCATGAGTGTATGGGTATAGACGCCATTTCCTCCACTTAGACCTTGGGCGAGAGACTTAAGCTCTCTTTGCCTCCTTGTGTAGAATGGGCATAATGACAGACCCTACCTCATCAACTTGTTCTGAGGATTAGCCGGGAGGTTACACTGAGAGCCTGACAGTAGCACCCGGCATGTGGTGAGTGCTCAAATGCTACTAAACCACAAGGTCAGGGGTGTCTCCAGCCTCGCTCACCTTGTGCGTGTTGCCAGCCGTTCCCAGACCGGCACAGTGCTTGGCGATGTCTACTGAATGGAGTTCTTGTCCTGATTCTGACCCCAGTGCCCCTGACCTTGGCGCCTCCTCTGCTCCTGACTGCATGCTGTGTTGTGCGTCTGAGCTCTGGTTCCCAGCCCAGCCTCTGTCCCCATGATGCCTGGCCACTGTGCTGAAATCAGTGGCGTCGCTGGGCAGGGGAGCCCGAGGCTGTTCCCGGGCGACCCTGCCCTTTCGAGGCAGGCACACAGGCCCAGGAGCTCAGACTTGGGGTGACGTCTTTGTATTCAATGAGACCTATTTTCTGGCTCCCCTTCCCTTCCTTCACCCTGGCCAGGGGTGCCCACCAGAGGCCCAGGGCAGCCTCTCTTAGGACTGCAGTTTCTAATTAGCCTCTGCTCTCTGAAAAGAGTAAAATGCTACACAAATGTGAGTTGTTAATAAGAACTATTAATCTTGTTGGGGTTGAGCATGTGGCCGACGGAGCCTTTTCCTTCTCCTTAATGGATGCAGAGTAATAGAAAACAGTCCTGGAAGAAAGCAGCCCAGGAGTTTTCCCACCTAGGACTAATGCTGCCAAAACTCAGCCTCTGTTCACCGGTGCCAAATAGAAGCAGAGAGTTTTGGGTGAAACAGGAAAGAGTAGCTTTTATTGCTTTGCTAGTCAAAGGGGGGCACAGTGGGCTAACTCCCTGAAGACCGTGTGACCCCGCCTGGAGCGGGTAGGGAGGAGTTTTATAGTGCTCAAGGAGCAGGGCGTGATCAGCTCATGGACAAGCTCAAGGAGCAGGGCGTGATCAGCTCATGGACAATTCAGGGATTGTTTGGCATCAAGGTGAAGTTTCAAGCATCATCAACCTTCGGGTTTCTACCAGTCTAGGGTCTATGTTTTTGGGGTCAGCAGTTTCCCTCTTCCTGTGAAAACAACTTCAGAATGTGTGTCAGGCTTTTATCTATACCTTGCAGGGAAGTGGGAGTTTGGTGATTCTGTTACGTGGCAGAATTATAGTCTAAATTGTTACCAGTACCTTAGCCCAGCAGCTATTCGTTTCTACATCTTCACGTTTCGCAATCATTAATTCTTGAGTCAGCATTTTACTTCAAGAGACAAGGAACCAAAAAGACAGGGGCTTTCTCTTACACGGTTGCACTGACTCGCTGGGTGACCTTGGATGAAGCATGCCTTCTGTGCAGCCTCAGTGTCCTCATGGATACAACAAGGATGTTTATAGGTTCCTCCCATCTCTGATTCCACAGTAGACCTTACCAAGGATTGCAGGCAGAGGGCCAGACATTTAATACCTGTTACGTGCCTGAGGATCCTCCTCCATGGACTAATCCGTTCTGCACCGTGACCTGGATTGCTTCCAGATTTCTAGATGAGAACATCAAGATTGGGAGAATTGACATAACTCACCTAATGTCACATGCCAACAGTGATGGAGCTGGTGTGTGTACATGCACCTGTGTGTGTATGGGCATGTGTACATGCACAAATGTGTGTGTACACACATAACTGTGTGTTTATGTGTGTGTTCTCAGTCGCTTCAGTCATGTCTGATTCTTTGCGACCCCATGGACTGTAACCCACCAGGCTCCTCTGTCCATGGGATTCTCCAGGCAAGAATTGGAGTGGGTTGCCATGCCCTCCTCCAGGGGATCTTCCCGACCCAGGGATCAAAACCACGTCTCCTGCTTTGCAGGCACTTTCTTTACTGCAGAGCTACTGGGAAGCCCGTTTATGTGTGTACCTGTGTACATGTATGTGCCTGGTGGTGTGACTGTGTGTTTGTGCATGTGAGTCTGCTTGTGTGTACACCTGTGACATCTGGTCGATAGTCAGTTTCCTCTGCGATGCCCTGGATGGCGGGCTTCCCAGGTCCCACCTTCTCTCCTTTTCTGTCCTTCTTCCCTCCTACCTGTGTCTCTAGGCAGAAGCACCGGAGCTGGTTTTCTTTAGGAGAAAAAACAAAGCCTGCTCTTTCCAAACTCAAAGGCTTTTACTTGCTGGAAAAATCCATAACAATTAGCCAGATCTGCTGGAGGGAAAGAAAAAAAAGAAACCCAGGACCTGCTTGAGAAGTCTGTAGGAAAGGTGGTGGTTCTCCTATGCTGGTTAAAAATTCAGAAGGCACATTGGCATACGATATGAGGCACCGTCTTCAACTAAAGAGATTTAATGGCCCACAATTCAATTTGAACTGAAAGAATCCCCCCGATGACGCCTTATAAAGTCTTCCTGAGCCCCCGGTCGATATCTTGGGGGCCAGCAAGGAGCAACAATCGATTAGCTGTCTCGGTCAATGAGCATTACAAGCCGAGGAGCTTGGAGGGGAGTCGTACACGCTGTTCCACAGGCGGCCCCTCGTAAAATCGGCCCATTGATGGCTGCGGGGCCGTCCTGGCCCGGACGAAGCATGACTACTGTGGGGCCTGCGGGCTAATCAAACACCCCAGGAACCCACTGGGCCAAATGAATCCGGAGGCCTCTCTCCTGCCAGGGGGACTGTAGCAGGGCCCAGAAGCTAAGTTTCTAATAATTTCAAGCCAGAGGATCCTCAGGTGTGAGGTGAAGACCTGCTCTTACAAGACCCGAAGTTTCACTGAGTTCTATCCAGTTCAGGAAAGCGAGACATTACTGTGATGCCGCGTTTTTCCTTAGGCCAACGTTTGGCAACCTCAGCTTTACAAGAATATAACAAGGACTCCAGAGTAAGAAAACGATGGCTTCTGGGCATCTAAAAAGTCCTCACGATAAAAGTCTCTGCATTAAAACACGTGTGCTTTTCAGGGAGAGGAATTCAGACCCACTCGGAACCTATGAACTCTCGCTTTATGCACACTTCTGACAAGCTTTCTCTTTCTGATTGCACAGGACAGTTCAGTACTAGAAAACGAGTAAGATTTAAGTGAGGAAGGAGTGGCTCTTGTGCTAAAGGGAGTGACCTTATTGGCGGCAAGAGGTAAAAGCTCAGAGCTGAGGCAAAGAAGCTATAAAACCAGAGTGGAGTGGACACTGGAATTTGGAGTCAGCAGGGTAAGGGCAAGCCTCTCTACATTCTGGAGTCTCTGTGTGAGCCTGTGCTCGGGCTGCTAAAGCAAAGCACCGCAGACTGGGTGACTTCAGCTGACATTGACTTTCTCACAAGTTTGGAAGCTGGAAGTCCAAGATCAGGGTGTGGGGAGGACTGGCTTCTGGTGAGGATTCTCTTCTTGGCTTATAGATTGGAGTCTCCACACTTTCTTTTTTTGTGTGTGTGTATTTATCTCTTTATTTATTTGGCTGTGTTACAAAGTCCAAGCTCACTCTGCCCACCGGACGACAGGCCAGTGAGTCCGACAGACGTGTGGAAGCAAGGAAGAGACTTTACCTGGGGAGCCCGCAGACTGAGAAGATGGAAGGCTAGCACCTCAAAATAGCCAACGTATTGGGGTCTGGATACAAGGTTCTTTTATAGATAAGAGAGAAAGAAGCAATGAGTAACTAAAGTCAGAAGACAGAATAGAGAGGGAGGGACAGTGGGAAGTAAAGTGAACGGGTCTTCAGTCTTGTGAAACATCTCCAAGGGAATGGCCAGCCTTTGGAAGGGCTGTGTTAGCCTCTCCTTTACAAGTTCAATTCAGTTCAGTTCAGTCGCTTAGTCGTGTCTGACCCTCTGCTGCCCCATGGACTGCAGCACGCCAGGCCTCCCTGTCCATCACCAACTCCCGGAGTTCACCCAGACTTGTGTCCTGATCACAGGTGGGCAGGGAGAAACTGTCTCTCTAAGAGCTGAACAAAGGTGCTTTAGTTTACAGTCAAGCAGAGGGCGGGGTCCTCCAGGCATGGCAGTAATTATGATTATAATAGCAAAAGCAACAAAAACAAGTCAGAGAAACAGATTCCAACATGGACTCAGAGCTGGCCTCCCCCCTGCAACAGCTGCATCACATCTGCTTTAGTTGGGGCCTGCAGGGTCTTTCGTTGCTGCATGTGAACCCTTAGTTGTGGCACGTGGGATCTAGTTCCCTGGGCCCCCTGCGTGGGGAGCACAGCACCTCAGCCACTGGGCCGCCAGGGAAGTCCCAGTGCCGTGTCTTCATGTGGCCTTTCCTCTGTGGGCGCAGGAGGAGAGAGAAAGCTCTGGTGCCCTTTCCTTCCGTCTGTAAGAAGAACAGTGCATTAGGGACCCACTCTGATGACATCGTTAACCTTAGTTGCCTCCTTAAAGGTTCTAGATTCGGATCTGGTGAGTTGGGATTAGGGCTCCAACATATGAATTTGGGTGGGGGACACTATTCAGCCCATAACAGTCATCCAAGTCTGCAGTGCCCAGCACAGGACAACAGTTGATGTTCATAAAGAGTTAGCAAGAGTGGATTTTCAATCATGTGAAGTTACTTCTCTTTAAGATGGCAGGGAAATGATGGATACATTTTATAAAGACTGCCAAAGAATATTGGCAAAACTGTTGTCTTTTCAGGGAGAGAGTTCCCTTTTAAAAGAATGTCACTCTTGTGAAGTATTCTTTTTCAGAGTCTTGACAGAGCGGTTAAGCAATATCACTCAAATTAAGATGATATGAGTCAACTTTAACAAAGGAGTGTTACATGGGTTCGATCCCTGGGTCAGGAAGATCCCCTGGAGAAGCAAATGGCAATCACTCCCATATTCTTGCCTGGAAAATCCCATGGACTGAGGAGCCTGACAGGCTACAGTCCATGGGGTCACAAAGAGTTGGACACAACTGAGCAACTTCACTTCCCTTCGCTTCACTTTACAAAGGTGCAGGCAGAGGGGGAACCACAAGGGGGAACACTAGCCCAGGCAGAGGGAGGGTGTGGTGGGGGGGGTGCCCCAGGCCCTGAAGCCCCAGGTCAGCTGGGCCCTGAGATCAGAGGGCTGTGAGTAGAGCGCTGCCCTACAAGAAGTGGAATCTCAGTGCTAGTGGGCCAGAGAGACCCCTGCAAAGGGGAAGAAGGAGAGGGGAAGTAAGTCACCTGAGCTTGCTCTCTCTTCCCTCCTCCCTGCCAGTCTCTAATAGGCGCTCCCCATATGCTGAATCCAACCAGAACCCACACCACGGACGGCTGAGTGCATGGTTTCACCCTCCTGGGGAGGAGAGAGGACATAGAAGGGTAAACTGAAGACGCTCTGGGGCCTTACCTTTCCCAGACACTCCTGTCTCTGCGACAGGTCGCCTCGCCCATCCCGCTGGGTGTTGGGTGGGTGCAGGGGCTGGCGGAGAGGTTGCCTGCTTTCCTCACTCCCCTCCTTCCAGCTCCAGCCCTGTTTCATCCCCTTGTCTTCCCCAAAGACAAGAGAAGGAAAGGGGCCACTGAAAAGGTCTTTCCAGCTCCAGCCCACTGTGTACCGCCATCACACACACGCACCATGTATGTGTCCCTCTCCTCAACAAGGAGAGAAGCTAATTTCACACCATTAAATGCTTCCAAATGGAGCGCCATCATTTGCTGAAGCTCGTCCATCCTGGAGGCCTATCATTTATGCAAGCCCCGCCCTATTGAGGAGCCAGCACCTCAGCCTCCACTGGTGCTGGAAAGAACAGAGGCAGCTTCTCCACACCTGCAATGACTGATTTGCACCAAACCACTCTAATTAGCACTTCCACGCTGTGATTAGGCTTCCAGGGGAAACATGCCAAATGCCATTAATTACGGATGTGATCTTAAATTATGCACTTGGAATTTTTTTTTTTTCTTGATGTGCCTCTTTCATCTCCCACTAACTTTTTGTCACATCCAAGAATAGATCCAATTAAGCCTCCAAACATGGAAGTTTGTTATGTTAAAGAAAAGGTAAACTGAAAAGGACTCACTCTTTATTCCCCCCGTTGTGGTGGTGGTAGGGATCAAGAAGCAACCAAACGCAGGAAAGGGGATGTGTTTTTCTTCCCTCCCTTTCCTCTCTGCAGAGCTTGGTGCATGTGGCTTATCTGTGCTGCCTTGCTCATCCTTATGGATGGGGATCTCTTAGGTGGGTTCCTTAGAAGTAGATCCGGAACTGAGGATTCAGATGCAAAAGATGTAATTAGGAACCTAGAAGGGAATCAGGGAAACAGGACAAGGAAGGCGAGGCAAGGTGCAATTTCGGGGCACATCCCAGCCTCAGCCCGATCCCACCAGGAGCTCTAAAGAACAAGAGACACCTTCACTCTTGTAAGGCAAGGCAGGTGGGTTTTCAGACTTCTGCATGGGCCAGTCATTGGCTAAGGACTGCTGGGAGCCAGAGGCTGTAAACTCCCAGGCACTTGACTGCTGACTGGAAGGGTGGACCAAGCAGTTCCCAAAGGAAGGTCTTTGATGAGAATAGCAGACGTGGGCCATTAGAAGCTACGTTGGACGTTGCTGTTGGTCCAGTGGTTGAGAATCCGCCTGCCAGTGCAGGGGACACGGATCGAGCCCTGCTGGGGGAAGATGCTACATGCTGTGGGGCAGCTAAGCCCGTGTGCCCAGAGCCGGTGCTCTGCAGCAGAAGCACTGCCATTAGAAGGCTGGGCACCACATCTGGAGAGGAGCCCCAGGCTGCTGCAACTTGAGAAAGCCAGCATGCAGCAACAGAGACCCGGCACAGCCAAACACAGATACATTAATTAAAAAATAAATAAATAAATAGAAGCTGGAGACTGGCTGCACAGAATCTCCACTAAATGGGGATCAACAGAATAGAAAACGGAGCTCCCAGAAGTCAGCATGCCCGTGTGTGGTCTGTGGGCGCGGATTCTCCAAGCACCCATGTAGACCCAGCACTGTATCCCCTGCTGTGGGAGAGACACAGGAATCAACACTCCGTGTCAAAAACTGGCCTAAAGTAAGTGAAAAGAAAAATGGGAGGGTGCCCAGATTAAATGCAGAATTGAGTGGTGGCAATGTGATGACTGGAAGAAGTGAAAGTCATTCAGTCGTGTCTGACTCTTTGTGACCCCATGCACTCTAGCCCACCAGGCTAGAATCCCAAGGACGGATCCTTGGGATTCTCCAAGCAAGAATACTGGGGTGTGTAGCCATTCCCTTCTCCAAAGGATCTTCCAGACCCAAGGATCGAACCTGTGTCTCCCACAATGCAGGCAGATTCTTTACTGTGATGACTGGAAAGGTTCCTAAATGTGAAGGATGTCTCCTGGGAGAGAGAAAAGTGACTTGGGCTCAAGAAGATGAGAAGAAAAAATAAAGATTCCTTCCCTATAGTGCTGCACTAAAACCAGACTCCCATCTGTTTTCTCATTTAAGCCTTAAAATGACACCCTAAGGTGGTATAATATATATACCCATTTTATAAATGAGAAAAATTGAGGCTCAGAAAGGTCATGGGCTGACTTGTCCAAGGTGCTCAAGTTCCATGTAGAGAAGCGGAGTCTTGAGTTGCTGGCTTTAGATTTTAATGCCTGTGTTCTCCATGACACCACACTGACTCCCAGGGGGTAGGAGCTAGCAGGGCAGGGGGGACTCTGAAGGGCATTCCGGGTGGGAGAGGAGCAACAAGCTTGGAGGCTGAAATGGGCATGTCAAGATGATGAGGGAAGGAGCTGGTTTGATTAACAGCCATGTTATTGTAGCCTTGGAGGAAGGTCCTTCCCACCCGACGTCACAGGGGAATTCTTGAGTCTCCCTCTAGAAGGAGGGAATCCAGGCCTAGCAGCAAGCCCATGTGGAAGTGACTGCCCGTATTGGCTTTTTAGAGTCAACAGGAGTCACGTAGGAGGCAATACACAGGAGGCTGGGAGCCAGAAGGGTGCACAGGGCAGGAAGGACACTGTTGGTCAGAGACCCAGACCAAGAAGGGTGGCTCCATAGGTCAGCATAGGTCAGCAGCCAAGAGCGGCATCAGACAGCTAGAGACGCCCCACACCAGTCACTGCTGCCTCCTGTCCCATCTCAGCTTCAGAGTGGCATCAGAGGAAGAGCGACTGTCTGTCCAGTTCACCAGACATTTAGTTAGCATCTCCTAAGTACCAGACACAGCCACCCAGTGTCCCATACACTACAACCAGGGGATTTTTTTATATCTGCCCAAGTAATCATTAGCACTCCTGCTTTCAAAAGGAGGAGCTGAATTCCCTTGAAGGGGGGGTTGTACTTCGGGATTCTTCTTTCTTGGTCAGTAGAACTGTAGTGGAAGAGCCAATAACTTTATAATTTCCGAAGCTAATAAAGATATTGCTAGTTCTGTCTGCCCCACTGTCTAGAGCTGCTCACTCTAGGGAAAGCCAGCCAGCTTCGAGGCACTCATGCGGCCAGGAAGAGGCTGCCCTGAGGAAGAACGACGCCTCCTGCCAAGCACAGCATCAGCGCAGCCTCGGAGGGAGCCATGCTGGAAGCTGCTGCTTCTCCTCCCAGGCTCCTCCAGCCCCAGCCCCTCTCAATGAAAACATCCTTGGTCGATGTCTTACAGACAGCCTCGTGGGAGATCTCTAGCCAGTACTACCCAGCTAAGCTGCAGCCGAGTTTCTGACCCAGAAACCGTAGATACTCTGTTGCTTTATTTTTTATTTATTTTCACTTATTTATTTAATTGTGGCATGTAGGATCTTTGATCTTTTATTTGTGGCATGTGGGACCTAGTTCCCTGACCAGGGACTGAACTTGGGAGTGTAGAGTCTTAGCTAGTGGACCACTAGGGAAGCCCCTATTGTTTTAAGCCACCAAGTCTTCAGGTAACTCATCAAGCAGCAATAACGAATAATACAGGTCAGGACAGAGTGTCAGGACCTATTGAAAATGGGCCTTCTTTTTTCCATCTAAGGAACCACATCAGCACCACACTGATGATACAGAATAAATTGTATCCAGAAGTTTTTGCAAATACTGGACAGTTTTGCTGAAAATTCCCTGGAAGGGAGAGGAGTAAGGTAAGAATTGCATCTCACAGAAGAGGCCCAAGGGCTTTCCAGGTGGTGCCAGTAGTAAAGAACCCGCCTGCCAACAGTGGAGATGCAGGTCCAATCCCTGGGTTGGGAAGATCCCCTGGAGGGGGGCATGGCAACCCACTCCAGTATTCTTGCCTGGAGAATCCCATGGATAGAGGACCCCGGTGGGCTACAGTCCATGGGGTCACAAAGAGTGGGACATGACTGAAGCAACTTAGCACACAGACCTAAACTAAAAAGCTCCTTAATCTCCTCTTCCTTCTAAAAAGTGCTCTCTAGATGTCTCTGCTTTTTCCAGAGCTCTAGCCACATGTCACGCCTCCACGCTGCTTCCATGGGTAGCGCTACTAAGCCACGTTTGTTTTGTCAAATGCGCAGCAAACCAAAACGCTGAGACACCAGGATTTGCAGCAAATAGAGGGTTTATTTGCAAGTCAGCCATTCAAGGAGACAGGAGGAGAAATCTCAAATCCTCCTCTCTGAAGGCAAGGGCCTCAGGTGTTTATGGGATAAAGAATAAATAAGCAGGGCAGTCTCAGGCCTGTGGACGTGGGGCCCTTGGGGCCCAGTGATTGGGGAAAGGTGCAGTAATTACCTTCTGCGCAGGTGTAACTAAAGGACAGGGCTTCACACGTGGTCTAAGTGCTCTAAGGACGCTAGAGCATGCCCAGTTGAAGGGTCAGGGATCCCATTTGATCTTAACCTGTTCCACTTGAGCTAGGCAACTGATTCCAAGTTCCTGGGAAACGGTTTGGTGAACATCTTATCGTTTAGGATACCTGCTACTTGGAGGACAGGTAAGTCTTAAAACAACCTGGATAAGTGAAGGCAGATGAAGGGGATTTAACTACCAGAGCGGTAGCACCATCCCAATATTCCTCTCCACCTGTTACTATGGCCATAACGCCAGAGCCGTCAGCAAGCAGGACGAACCTCTGGAAGGTGGGGACAGCTGTGGCCCTTCAGTAGGCTGGCCCTGCCACCGCAGCAGGAGCAGCAGGGGACACTTGTGCAAACTCAGTGTGAGTCCAGGGGAGGGCGTTACTGCTGGCTGGGCGTCCTGGAGCTTTATGGAGCGGTGAGTGAGGGCTGAGAGGTGAGAGATGCCAGGCGGGGAGGGAACCTAAGGCTGAGACCTCAGGTCGTGCAAAGGTATAAAGGCATGGTCACAGTGCTTGGCAACGTGAGGGCTGAGAGGTGAGAGATGCCAGGTGGGGAGGGAACCTAAGGCTGAGACCTCAGGTTGTGCAAAGGTATAAAGGCATGGTCACAGTGCTTGGCAACGTGAGGGCTGGTGGTGTGTTTGGGGGCTGGTGCCAGTGACTCCCGCTCCTAACAAGAGAGAGAACTCCAGGATCCGGAGGGCTCTGGCCAACCTGCCCAGGCTTCAGGGGCAGACACTGAGATTTCCAGAGCAACTCAAACTTGCCTGAACCTTGAATTGTTGTTCTTTTATTGGAAAACAACCTGGTTTGGGGTTCACTTTGATTCCTAAGTGGTAGCAAGGGCTTTGCCCAGCCGGTTCACCCCTCTGGGCCTCAGTTTACTCCTCCGCATACAGGGTCAGGACTCTTAAGCTGTAATTAGTTCAGAATCACACAGAGAGATGGTTAAATGCTGATTCCTGGGCCCAAGCCCCAGAGGTTCTAAGTCCTCAGAGTCAAGGCAGAGCCTGGGAACCTGCCACATAACAAGGGTCCCGGTGGCTTCAGCCACAAGTGGCCCTCATGTTAGCAGCTTCCTGAGCTGTCTTGATGTGAAGAACCACCTGGGGAGTTGTAAAGAGCACAGATCTCTTCCCTGGAGGCTCAGGTCTGGGGAGCAGGCCTAGGGCAGTGATTCTCAAAGTGGAGTCCCAGGGCAACAGCAGCTGGCACACCTGGGGATTTGTTACACTTGCACAATGCCAGGTCCCACACTTGGCTCCTGAGGCTCAGTCTCCAGGACCAGGGTGCTCATTTGCTTGAACAAGCTCTCCAGGTGAGTCTGATGGCTGCTGACATGACAGCTGTGGCCCAGGATTTGAATTGCTTAATGACGACGGCAGGTGGTTGGTAGCATTGGACAGGGTTGGGAAGCCTTGCAATCATCGAGGTTCATGCAGCTCCTGTTGCCCAAGTTTCCCGAAAGGCCTGGCTACCCCAGCTTGTCTTTGGTCTTCTCCAGAAAAAGGGTATCCAGGAAACAGTCACTGCTTTCCCCTTTACAAGCAAGTAATTTTCAAAAGAGCTGGGGACCCAGTAATTGAAACCCCCACCTCACAACCTGCTCACAGCAACCGCTCTTCCATACCTGACTGCCAGTGCTCCCCTAAGAAGCAGCAGAGGCCACGGAGAAACTTCCAGAATCCAAGATTTACTATGAATGAGCCTGGGTCAGCAGGGGCTACTTCCTTTTATTAATTCTTTCCTGCTGGCTGACATCTCATTTTCTGGAAGCCGACCCGTGGAGCCCGGCTCCCCCGCCCCTCCCCACCAGCTCCGGCTCTCCTGCTTTCCCCCTGCCAGGTGCGAGCATCCCCGCTAAGAATAACAAGGAAAGCTGAGCACGCTCTGGGCCCACCAGTCATCAGAAAAGTGAACCGCTCCCTCTGCTCCCCTTTCAACTTGTTTTTAAATTCTGAAGGAGACCCATTAACTCAGGACTGACAGGGAAGGGAGGTTCCTGCAGGGTTGAGGGTGAAACCCAGGTTTGTCATCAAAGGAATGGAATACTGGTCTGGCAGGGTGGTCTGATTAGCTGCGATCTTGGAGGAGCTACTTTATCCCGAAGCCTCATACCTTCTGAGGTGTGTGGGGGCGGGAGTTCTCTGTAAACTAGGGGTCATCATAAACACCCTTCCAATGAGATCACTATGGCTGCACCTTGCAGACTAGAAACAGCTGTAGATACTTCCTTTGCGTGTGTGCCTGCTCAGCCGCTCAGTTGTGTCCAACTCTTTGCGACTCTGTGGACTAGAGCGCACCAGGCTCCTCCGTCTGTGGGATACTCCAGGCAAGAACACTGGATTGGGTGGCCATTTCCTTCTCCAGGAGATCTTCCTGACCCAGGGATCAAACCTGGATCTCCTGCATTGAAGGCAGATTCTTTACCATCTGAGCCACCAGGGAAGTTTCACTTTAACACTTTACCCTTTCTAATTATTCAGCTAATTCTGTGAGTTTCACTCTGATCCATGCTCTGCCAGTTGTTTACCTCTACTATAGGCACAGACTGAAACTGCCATATGATAGAGGGCAACTGCCTCTTCTCCAACCCTGCAGTCAACGGCATCATACCAGGAGCTTGAAACTGGCCCCGCTGGGAATATTTCTGCCTTGGAAATTGACAAACACTGTAAATCACAATTGGTCCTCCCCTCCTCCAGAGAGTGGACTGCCAGCCTAGCAATGCTGGAAGCTCCCTGCAGAGTGAATCTGAGGCAGGCGCTCCCTTTCAAATCTGCTCTCAGAAGGCCCCTGAGTCTGGAGGAGGGGGAGATGGGAGTTGGTGCTGAGGACAATGGCAGGGCCTGGCAGTGGCAGTCAGGGTACGCTGGGCAGGGCCTCCAGCCCCGCCTCCTCCCTGGAGCCGCCCTGACTGCGTGCTTGGCACCCTCCAGGGTGAACAGAAGCCAACTCGTTATCCCACACTGCAGCTCAGGAGGCAGTCTCAACTCCTTGGAGAGCCTAGCCCCATGCCTGCAGCCTCCCAGGGACGATGATAATGCTAGCAATTTACATTCGTTGCTTTTTAAATTCTCTCAACAACCTTGATCATGGTCATCTTCCTCATCTCATGGAAAGGGAGTCTAAAGCACAGAGAGATTTAGTAACTTGTGCAAAGTTGCACAGCTGTTACCAAATCCAAGCTAGTACCACTCACTGCATGGCAAGCCAGTAAATTGAGTGATGAAGTGTTGGGGCAAGGAACAGCCAGCAGATGGAAAAGACGGTGGACTAGTATTGCAAAGAACCATCTTACCCCAGTTGGAATTCAGGCTTCTTTTATAGTAAAAGGCGAGGGGTGTGGTTAGCTATTGCAGACTTCTTGGTGTCAAAATCCTTTGTTCCTGCAGCTATCCCTGTAGGTCTGGTCGCTATGTTGCTATACACCTACAACAACGTGAATGTTTGTTCTGCAACTTTTTATCTCTATGCGAATGGCAAAGTGTTACATACCTTTAAAGGTCAGAGCCTTGAGAGAGGGTTGTCCTGTGTATTTCAGGCTGGGGCAACATTCTTATAGCCAAAGCAATAGAATACAAAGGTTAAAGTAAAAGAAAGAAACCCAATGTGGAGTCAGGTTTGTCCTTCCCTATGACACAGCTAAGTGGCAGCCTTGAGTGGAGCCCCGGCTACGGGTTCTAGAGTCCACACTTCTTACCATGAAGCAACTCTGTGACGTGAGAGGAGAAGGCCCTAAGCTCAGAGAGCTTATGCTGGGGTGGAGAGATTGAGAATGTCTGGACTTTGAGGGACAGATGGCATTTTGCCTGAAAGAGATGGAATTGAAAAGGGCATCCCAAGTGTAG